>CM051384.1:8929146-8979146 GCA_028015245.1 Cardamine occulta
CGTTGCTCTGATAATATGCGTAGGATCAGTGAGAACTCTAGTATCCAAGAAAAAAATACAAAAAATGAAATTTGTAGTGGAAAAAGCGAATAGAAAGTATTTCTTTTCATAGTCAGATGGAATGAAACTGATTTTGAAGATTTGGAAAGGTTATGTGATTTGAAAATTTCAAGGATGAAACCAAAGTTGTTCAACTATGGTATGAACCAATATGGAGCATTTAACAGTCGATAAATGGTGTCGAAAAAGATTAACCAACTGTGTTTACGTTTAGGAGATTATATCAAAAAAATATTCTAACAGATTTGACAATAGTTCCACGAGTTAGAAAGGACGTTGTTCTTGCATTTATTGATAAAGGGATGTTGTATTTTTCTTTACTTGCGATATGAAAGAAAACAAACACAATGAAGGAGGAAAAACGTCATATAATGATACATAAGAAAGTGTGAAAGGATTTGGATCCTTCTCCATCAATCGATCAATAAAACGATAAAGTTAAAGGAGAAAAAATCAATTGGAGACTGGCATCCATTCTAAACCCAATCAAGCATGGATCAATGTTAGTATCATTCTCTTCTTCTTATATAGGAATTAAAGTGGTTGAATTAAATAAAGTCTTAATGGGCTTGGGATAGATTTCATGATTGAAATCATTAAGATTAAATTAACAGTTTTCATGGGATAGTCTTAATGGGCTCGGGACTTTTCAAATTTTCATGAAATTTCAAATTTTCATTAAAATAACATAATATTCTCAATCACTTGGTGCAATTACCCTATGAATCTTGAATTTGGAATATGCATGATCAGTACGTTATATCCAAAATTGTTTGAAAGTACAATAAATTTTATATATTTATTATGAAGTTTTAAATAAATCCTAAATTATTTTAACAGTCAAAAGCGGGTCATAGTTTACATAAAATAATTTTTGAACATTTGCAATATTTTAATAAAAAGAATTTTAAAGATTCTTGGATGGAGAAGTTTGTAAAAATCCTTCAAACTAATTTGTGAATTATTTGAAAGCTTTAAAACCACATTCATAGTATGTTTTTTATTTATTTAATATAAACACACTTTGAGGAGATTTCAAGAAATTTTGAAATTAATTGGGAAATAAGTTTTAGAAAATTAATTTTCTTTTTCGTTTGTAAACTTTAATCAAGAGCTTTCCCTGAGAGCATGGTGGAGAGCAATGCTGCAATGTGGATCAGTTAGGCTAGGTCAAGGGGTAAAGAAAAGAGAGTCACTCTTTTATTTCAATATTTCTTTGGAATACTCTCTAAGCTAGGAAATGACTTTCTTCTTTCAGTATTTCCTAACAGAAAAAAAAAAACAAAGAAACATGACCTTGTCAAAATATAAAGTTTTGAAGGCAAAGATAAGAATGGCAGTAACAACATTGGTGACAGCATTTGAGGGTATGAGAGTAGTAGTAGTGGAGGTATAAGAGATGGAATCAATTGGAGTTAATGGCAGCAGTGGAGGAAGGACGTTGGCAGCGATTTTTTATGCCTTTGGGGCAATAACCTCTACCTAAAATAAAGTAATAAGGCTTTGGTTGTCGCAGCTTGAATGCATCTTGTCCTCTACGTGTCACATTGAATATGTAATCGGTGTTAATGCATTGCTCGTAGCTAGTCTTGTTTACTTGAAGGATGTTGTGACACCTTAGATCGAAGCCAAATAGTGCCAAATTTGGATGCAAAACTAGACTAAAATAAACTAAATTTTACATCAAAATTAAGAAAATAGACCATATTATTTTAAATAACAAATTAGTAAGCTGAAAAAAGAATGAAAAAATGTTATTAATTACTGACAGAGCCAATCGCCATAGTAGAAGCGTTCATGGCTGCCCCAATCGGAGAAGTTAACATTGGGGTTCCAAGTGTATGTTTCGTCACTTACTATATAATTAATAAATTTATTCTATCTCAATCATCATTATCACTATAACATATATTAATGCCCATAAATTTCTTCTCCCCATCTTTTTGTGGTTAATTTTGGTTATTTGGTTATTATATATACATATATATAGCGGACGAATGAAAATAAGGTTGACTCTATATATATTTGCATGAGCCCATAAACATTGTGCAGTTTCTCCTCTATTATTCCCTCCTCTAGGTATCACATGAGAAAGCTAAGGAGTAGGTTCATACTGTAGATAGAACAAAATTGAATGTTGGAAATTATGAATTGCATATTTTGAAAACAACACAATTTCTCTAGTTATAACTTATAACCATTTGCACTGATTTTGTTCTCAGAAAAAAAGATTTGAAGTTTCTATATTTAATTTTTTTAATGATGGTTTTACTAAGATTTTAAATTGGATTTTTGACTGGGCCAATAACCAAATTAAATCCTCTTTCTCTCCTCATAATGTATCGAGAGGAATCAGCTCTCAAATTCCTGTTGGAACTCGTTTTTTGATAAAGTGGTTTTGGTCATTTTTTGGTGGATTTTTCGGTGAAGACATTAACCGGAATGACCGGTTTTCGACACGATAGAATCATCGCCGCAAGCACTACATGGTGGTGTTTTAGATTGTCAAAAACGGAGTTTGTGTGAATGAGAAATTGATGCCCGAAGTGGAAAGCTTAGAAAGGATGACAAGCTTAAATTTTGACTAAATGTCAAATATCTCACTTTGGAAATTAAGAGGTGAAATCCAACTACATTGGGGCTGGATTTGAGATATGAGATTTGGAAAATGGGCTTCCAACCCATAAACTTATCTTAATTTTCTCAAAGTCATTTGGATTGAAATTGTTGTTTAAATCAACAAATATCTTCCATGAAATTGAATTTTGTAATAACAAAATCAATTCACGACATTTAAGATAATGAAGTTTGGAATTGTATACTTTGTCAATAAGAATCAATTCTCACCAATTGTCATTATGGTCGTAACCTCCTTTGTTTTATGTGAGACGTTGAACTTGTCTATTTAGCAAAGTTATTATATTCTCATTCTCATATCGATACATACACAACAAAATCCCTCTTCTCCTTCTTTCTCTAGTGTTTAGTCTGAGAGTACATCACAAGTTTGGGTTCGTAAGCTCTTGATTTTTGAGGTGCGAGACAAGAGAAACCAAGTAGTTTTATCCTAGGATTCTTGAACGGATCAAACTGGCACATTACGGGCGTTAAAAGAATTAAAGAGAAAGATTTTCATCTCGATTCTACTTCCTTCCAATTCCAATCAATCTATGGTATTGGAGTCATATTTTTTCATTCCAGTTCTTATGTATTTTCTTTTACAATTTTAGATTGTGCCCAATAGTTAAATCTGGGATTTACAGTTCCTATATTATAAAACCTGCATGTGTAAGAAGAAACACACGGGCTAAAATAATATTTACCTCGTAACAAAAAAGCAACTTTTCCTAGCTAAATATAGATCATCTTGTAACATTTAATTTGCTAATATCAATTTTCCACCAAGCGATGAACCAATGATGGTTAAAATGGAAAAAAAAATTACAAGGATGCGTCGTCGGAGATGAACCTTTTTTTAAAAAAAGTTCCTTAACCAAAATACAACATTTTTGGTGTGTTGAGGGAAATTATTGAAACGAAGACATTGCTGTTCTTTTTATGGTACGTCTTCTTTCCAAAATGACGACATTTTAAGTTTCAGTTTCCTTTTTCTGTTTTAACAAAAAAAAAATTTCCTTTAAAAAAAAAAGAATTAGACCTTAAGGCAACATTGTTTAAAGCTGTTTTAAATCAAATGCCATCGTTTAACTCTTCTGCGTGACATCTAAAACAATGGACACTAACGGGACTGACTCACAGCATTTAGATCGATGCACGTTTTCGCCAAATAATTTTATTTTCTAGAGGATTCGATGTTTTTAGTGTAGTTTTTAGCATTATATTTTTTTTGCCCAACAAAACACTATTCTATTATTCAAGTTTGAGATGGTGTGAATAGAACAAACAATAAAACAAAAAGACATAAACAGAAAATCTATCAAGACGAACCAAATGGTCGTCTTAGAATTAGTTTCCCGTGGAATATGGAATGAATGATAGAAAAGGAGCCAAGGAGGAGAAGCGATTCTGAAGCCAAGAGAATTCTTTTAGCTCCATAGCGAATGGGCCAATCCTCCAGTCTTTCAATCATTAATAAGGCTAGACAACTGGACAGGGCTAGGCCCGTTGATAGACATCACTGGCCCTAATGGACCCCCGAACATCTGGTCTTCCATTAGATGTTGTTGTGTCTGATGCTCTCCGAAATAGGGACTTGTGGATTGCTTCTAGCCGAAGTCGCAATCCAATCATCTCCATACTAAAAGATTGTCTTCCTCAACCCCTTCCTATATGTGACTCAGAAGTGGATGACTCATATCTATGGAAAGTGGGTGATAACCCACCTCCGTTGACCTTCTCGGCCTCTGCTACATGGGATTGTATTCATCCTCAAGATCACCCAGTTGCTTGGCACGCTTCTGTTTGGTTCAAGGGACGAATCCCTAAGCATGCATTTGTAACATGGGTCGCAGCTCGAAAGAGATTACACACAAGAGACAGGCTTCGAAGTTGGAACCTTGATGTTCCTTCCTCTTTCTTGTTATGCAGCTCCTCGGATGAGACGTTACAACACCTCTCCTTTGAGTGTGTATTCAGCTCCGAAGTATGGTCGTTCTTCACTTCAAGAGCGCGTCTACATCCTCCTCCTCTGTTTGATGATATTTTACGATGGATGACAAATCCCTCAAGAGACAAAAACAAAACACTAATCCTTAAGTTACTCTTTCAAGCTTCTGTTTACTCTATTTGGAAGGAAAGGAACGCTAGACTACACTCCACTTCCTCCAGATCAGCTTCAATTATAATCAGGGACATCCAGAAAACTCTTCGTTGCCGACTAGACCCGCTCTCTAGAGCACACCGAAATCTACCTTCCACCATCTCTTACCTCACGACTTGGTTCTCGGTGTTTGAAAGCGCATGTATTGGTTGATTTACCCTACTATTTATATTTCTTTTCCTTTTGCAGCTATGTAACTTTGTTGCCCTGCTTCCCTTTCGGTCTGTTTTTATTTATTTTTTTGAAATGAATGTAAAATTTATTCAAACCAAACAACTTTTTTACATCAAGTGTTTCTTCTATTTGAAAGTTTTAGAAAAGGAAGAATTGTTCCAAACTTAAGAATTTCTTGCAGAAAACCAGAGCTGAAGAGCTCCCTCTAACTTACGATCATCCAATGTAGAACACCGGTTTCGTATTGCTTGTCGATCAGTTTGATGAGGATTGATGGTGAGTTCGGAGACTCTCCATGACGACACACATTTCTCTCTCTCCAAAGTCCGTGGATTGAAGTTTGAAATGCATAACGGGCTAGAGATAGAGTGAGTCTATCAACCTTTCATCAGAAATGAGCTGGAGCATGTGATTCCACTCTGTGCTAAATCGAGCTTTCAATAGACCTTGTATTAACGATTTCCAAATCTCAGCTGAATAGGCACATGAGAAAAATAGGTGCTGTCTTGATTCATTTGAATCACCACAAAAAATACATGAAGTATTTGCTCCCACATTCCAATGCGACATGCGATCACCAGTTGTTAATCGATTGTGAATCGATAATCACGCAAATATTGAGAATTTCAGAGCTGAATGTTTAAACCAGATACCCTTGTACTAAATAACAGAGGAAGCTGCTTCACGAATTAGTAACCATGTGTGCTTTGAACTGAAAGACGTTTTGAATTTATCACCTTTGCTATGCCAAAGAGAGACATCAAGAACTTCTCTTACAGACTGTTGTCTTTGAGCTTCAAGGACTAACTCAATTTACCATAAGGTTTCAGACCGATGTCGGCGTCTCCGTCTATTTTTCCAGACTGATGCCACTGAAGCATTTAATGGGATTCCCAGGTCAATAACACCTCACATTCCAAGTTTATCATGTAAACATCCCACTTCGAACATCCACCTTATGAAAAGTTCGAGCCAGAGCTCGGACTTTAAGTATTTTCCTCCACATCCAAGAGCCTATGTTAGTGTTCTCACAGATAGACCAAAAAAAATCCTTTCATATCAAATAGATTTGAATCCACTCTACCCATAGGGAAGGTTGAGAGGAGACTACTCGCCAAACCAACTTATCGGAAGTTTCCCCTTTCGGTCTGTTACTGTCGAGCTGGTTATGTTGTTTGTATTCCAGTTGGGCCTGTTGTAACAGTTACTAGGTTAAATGGAAATTTAAAGTAAAAAAAAAAAAAAATTTGGATATCCCGGAAATTTGTAGCAAAGACTTGGTTCTTCGTATTTAGCATAGATTATCACTATAGCAACAGTTCGTGTAATAATTGATATTTAGGAAACAATATCCATCTAGTTTCTCTAATAATAACTACCAAAAAGAAAAAAAGAAAAAACTTAACAAACTCTCAACCTTTATTTGGGGTCATCCCAAGAGTGCCTCCTGAATTTGTCAGAACGAAACCGTCTGTTTCATCTTAAAATTTCCACATTTATTTCATCTTATATAAATCCAGTCACTGACTACTACCATTAGATTCATATCAAATATAAAACTCAATAACTTCATATAAATTCTCTTATCAAAATGTGGATAAACAAGTTCTTCTTCATTCTTACAATTGTATGCATCGCCGTATTCGCAACAGCTCAAACTTTGCCACCACCACAACCTCTCCCAACAGACTGTTGGCAATCGTTAGAAGTGATCCCCGACTGTGTCCCAGAGATTTTCCGATCGATAACAAATGGACAATTCCGAAATGTTGGTCCCTCTTGCTGCCGTGCCTTTTCAGGTCTCAATGATGATTGTATACCTCAGATGTTTATCTTCGCTCCCCTCTTGCCTCCATCTCTCAGACTCAAGGATCATTGTTCCCGACAATAGTTGTGTCTTGAATCCTTGTCTTAATTGAGAAGTTTATTATCCTCTATGGCTCTAAATATACTAATAACAGTGGTATTTTCTATGCATGAGTGTGCTTAGTTGTAAACAACAATAAAAAGTGTTATGTTTCTATATAGATGGCCATCTTTAGCCGTCTAGGTAAAACCTCGCTCTTCTTATTGGAGTAGAGTTATATTTTTAAATTTGAAATATATACCGAACATGATGCATGTGAACTTTATTCTTTTTAGTGTATTTCGGAGGAATGTAACTTGAGTATTTCATTTTGACTAACATATATATTGATATGTGTTTTTATTAGACTAATTTCATTAAATGAGGTAATTCAGCTCGATGTTAAACATATTTTTCCATTACACTTATAAATACGCAAAAAAAAATTAAAGCTTAGTTAACCAGTTAATCAAATACAAATCTAATGTAGATTATATTGTTTGAAAGTAAATTAAAATTTATTTTCTATTTTATGAAGTTTAAAAAATTATTTTTCCTAAAATATTTTTCAACTATCATTAATGGGTCATTGTTTACATAAAATCAATTTTCAACATTTGCAATATTATAATAAATCATTTTTTCAAGATTCTCCGATGGAGAAGTTTCTGAAAAAATTTCAAAATAATTTGTGAATTTTTAAAGGCTTTGAAAACACATTTGTATTTAAAAAAAAAAATACAGTTTGAAGATATTTCAGGGAATTTTGATATAACTATTGAACGAATTTTTTTAGAAGAATTATATTTCTCTTGGTTTGTAAAATTTTGATCAAGAGCTATTTGTGAAGAGCCATGCTGCAGTGTGGATAAGTTAAGCTGGGAACACGAGGTAAGAGCCGTAATACAATGTTGCTTGTTCGTGCAGAATCTCTAATTTTAGTTCTAAAGGGTGAAAAGTTCTACTATAAATTTCTTTCAAAAATGGTTGGTATGAGTCCTGATGGAGTAAAATTTTAGTGAGGAAAGTGGTTTTGTATCAATGTAATTCACTTAATTTTTTGCATTTAAGGTTTGAAAGAAATTGGACCTTTTGTCTCTTAGGACCAAAGGATAGTCTATAAAATACGAAGTTATGGCAATGAAGGTTGCTATCGCATCTTGTTGAGAATTTTTGAAATCATCTATTGTCAAACTATCTTTGTCTGTTTTAATGACACTAAGGAATTTTGTACATTGATTGTTTTTTGGGTAGTTATCCCACTATCATTTGAGCTGTCCCGAAAATTCAGCCATAGGAAGTTCAGCCACAATTTTATCCTCATTTCCTATTTGGGTTCCATAGACGTTTGCTGCCTTTGTCATTTTGGGAGGGAACTTCAGATATTGTACTCAAATATGCCATCAACATTCCAGTCATATAACCAAGTAGCTCTTGGTCCAATGGCTTCCTTTGACGAGATTAGACCACTGATAAGGAGGTCACAAGTTCAAGTCTACTTGGGAGAGATGACAAACATATTTCATTGGTGAAGTCAACGGCTGGTCCGGGGCCTAGATAGGAGATTATGGGCCAAATACCTAGAACCCCTTCCTAGTTATCACAAAAAAAAAAACCATTCTCCTCATATACTGAGGAGGAGTTGAATGTAGATTGTTCTCTATTGGGTATATTTTTCCTATATCAGGGGCTATGATTATTTGGTGATCTTGGTTGTTATTCCAATCAAGACAGTTTATTTTAGGGGTTTGATCAGGAAATGATCAGAGATTTCATTTTTAGAGTATTTATCTGGATTTTAGAAGCAGGATTGTCAGGGATAGCTAAAGCTTGAGGCACAATACTATCCCCTATCTGATCATATTTAATTGTTTTTGAAGTGTGAAAATGAAATTCTATATTTGTATCTTGATAAATTTTTACACTATAGTGAAATTTGGAAAAGTTTGAACCTGGGGATTTTGATAATTTCTTAAAGAAGATTCTATCAGAGTAATTGATTGCTTCTGAATTGATTTTTCAATTCTATCAAGTTGGTTTCTTATTGTACCAAGATTTATGTTGAAAATTTGTTTTGGACTACGATTTTTTTGATACTAGTCTTATCATCATCATGTAGGCGCTTAAAAAGAATAGCTTCAATTGGTGTACATAATAGTTCAAGGTATATTCCTTGGAGAGGGTGGATAGTTGGAACGAGGATAGTTGTAACGAATAATCTTACCATTGGTAATTGTTTCCCACTCAGGAGTTTTAATACAATTTGTAATAGGATTTGCAGTTATAGAAAAAGAGATATAACTATTGATTTTTCAATTCTATCAAGTTGTTTGCCCTTTTCCAAGATTTTTGTTTGAAAAATTGTTTTGAACGATGATGTTTTTGATATTCGTTTTATCAGCATCATGTAGGCGCTTAAAAGAAATTGTTTCAATTGGTGTACCTAATAGTTAAAGATTTATTCCTTGGGGGTGGGGATAGTTAGAACTAATAATCTTACCATTGGTAATTGTTTCCTAGTCCGGAGTTTTAATACTATTTGTAATAGGATTTGCAGTTTTAGAAAAATGGAAATAAATATTTTTTTTTTGATGAATAGTTTTCAAACCAATTGAAAAATAGTATTTGTATTTTATGATTTTAGAGGTAATCGTAAGAAATTTCTTGGACTATATTTCTATTTTTTTGGAAAATAAAATAAATAATTCTCTAATGGGTGTTATTCTTATAAATGAAATCATCTTGTATGAATTTTTAGGTTTATTTGAAATTTTTTCTCTAAAACGTTTAACTTCTTCAACAATGTTCCGTAATAGTCGAAAAAGTTGTACTAGTTGACTTAGATTTCGAAATATTTTCCATTGTAGAAACAGGTTTTTGGATTTAATATTGAAAATCATAATTTCTTATAGAATTCGGATTGTCGGAAAATGAAAATCTTGGTTGAAATATGAGTGATTTTTCTATAAAAGGAAACTTTCATGATATCTGAGAAATTGTTCCTAAATATATAGTCTCTTGACAAGAAGAAGATCGACATGAATAATTATTCATACAATCACCTTGGATGTTATAAGAAAAGTTTTACTTTTCTCTCTTAAAATTGTTCAATATTTTTATATGTTTGTTTGATCCCGTAGGCTCAAGAGAACTTAAAGAAGCAATCTTTTTTCATTACCTTTTATTTATCTTAGTGATCCTCTCTCTGCTTGATCTGTTCGTGTTGGGCTCTGTTTTCTTTACTTTTTTTGTCTTGTTTTTATAAAGACTCCTTATAAACTCTTTTTCTATTTCATAAATTGAAGAAAACCCTTTAACAAATATGAAAAACAAATTCTAGTTTTAGTTGGTGTTGGTCTAACAAATAGTTCATCCGATTATTTATTTGTCAAAATAGCCAAATACAAAAGATAACCAAGTTAAAAAAAAAACCATTTATGGTGAATATTTTCGAGTTTAAAAGCAACACTTTTATTTTTTTTAAAATTTATCTGAAAATAATAAAATCCAATCAAACAACATAATCTTGTCAAAATTAAGATTTTTTTTTTGGAATCCCTCTAAACTAGAAAATTGTTTTTTTTTCAATACTTCGTAACATATAAATAAAAACCCAAACAAAGAAACATGACCTAGTGAAATTACAAACCCTTGAAGTCACTATCACAATAACCAAACAGATGTCATGTAGGCTGTCATGTTTTTCTTGTAAAGTATTTTAATATCAGATGTAGTTAAGGTTCTTTTCGCCTCTGCCGGATAAATCTCTTAGATTTCCATAAAGCGATTGATTAAATTTACTGCATTTGTGATGATGAGTATGATAGTAGCAACTTCGGCAGCAACATTTGAAGGTATGAGAGTAGCGGCAGTTGAGATGTCTATATAGAAAATTTAGTTTAGCTTTTAATAATGTTTAGCTTTTAACTATACAATAACATAGTGTCTCTTGTTATAAATTATAACCATATGCACTGATTTTGTTCATCAAAAAGAGGTTCGGAATTTCTTTATTTAAAATTTATTTATGATGTCTTTACTAAGATTTAAATGTTTAGTGGCCTAGTAAATAAACAATTCTCTCTGAAATGTTTTCTCATCTGAGAAAATCAATGGATTTATCCAATTACCAAAAAAAAAAATGGCCACCCAATATATA
Organism: Cardamine occulta; assembly: GCA_028015245.1. NCBI lineage: Eukaryota > Viridiplantae > Streptophyta > Magnoliopsida > Brassicales > Brassicaceae > Cardamine > Cardamine occulta. Next base: position 8,940,166 of record CM051384.1, read on the forward strand.
TATAAATGTATATTTCTCTCTTTTACTGTTCTTCGTCGCTTTATCTTTTCTATAACAAAACAACAGTTACTTATATTCACATATTATCATAGTTTTTTATTTTATTTTTGTTAATGTATTACATAGTTTCAAACAAATATATTTCTTTCTCTGGCCCACAGAAATCAAGAATTAACGATTATTCACGATTTAAAATTGCTTTAGCTTTAATTCATGATTAATAAACTATTCGATTCGTGCATATCATCTTTGTGCGGCATGCTAATCCTTTATCCATAGTTTCAATTTTCTTTGATATATATTTTTAAAAATAAATATAATTATAAAAATAAACTATAATATTTAATTTGTGAATGAAGACTGTTACTGATACTTAATCTGGATTTATTATCGAATATTTTGGCTTTTAGAATTTTTATTTATGGTTTAAGATTTATAATATTAAAATTATACTGAATTTGACAAAAAATTGTAATTATATAGCATAATTCAAATTATACTAATTTATATTAAACATAATAGTTTTAAATGTTAAAGTTGAATTGTCCAATGATGTTTTCAACTGAAATTTTTCTGATATTAAAAGATGTATTAAAAACATCCATTTTGTTTTATTGTATTAATAATTAGAAAACATTAATAATTTTTTTTATTATATTAATATTAAAAAGAATGTCATTGGTTACAAAGATAGGAAAAGAATCATAGGTAATCTAATTCCAAAAAAGGAAGATAAAAATAGAAGACAAATGAGGAAGATTTTCAATCAATTCGAAACACAATTGTATCTTTTTAATTAAATTATTTTTTACTATTCTTTATGTTATATTTCAACCGTACTGAGACTAAAGAGTAATATAATCCACCGGCGCGTGCTTATACTCCCCGGAGATATGATTGAGAATGGGAGGAGAGCGTTTAGATGATTTGCGGCTCTTGAACGCCATTTTCAAACCGCATAGGCTAGAATTTGTTGCCGTCACTTCTTGAAACAGCTTTGTCTCTTTGCATCCTCACAGTCGGGAGGATTACAGTTGTGCCTTTAGGCATCTCTAAGTTTCCTAATTTCATATTTTCTGATACTGATCGGACCATATTTGACACTGGTCCGTAAAGACAAAGTGACTACATCAATACCACGTTCATTTGCCACTTAAGTGTAGTTAGGTGAAAAAAATAAAACAAGTTTCTTCAACCACAAGAAACCCTTCTACCATTTGCAATTACCAGTTTGAGTTTGGAGCTTGTCTCTGGATATGTGGTTTTGTCTTTACCACATTCACTGAAAACCTATTCTCTGAGTTTCTCTTGCCAATCTTGGTGTAAGCTAAGCAACATTGGAGTCCATGTCAATAGATTCCCAGTGGTTTCATGTCCCATTGTATTCTTCAATGATCTCATCAATTAATGCTCATCTTTTCCTTTATTCTCCAACGAGATAGTGACTGTAGAGAAACGAGACATCGACGGTCAGATGAAAGCGGCAGTGGAGAAACGAGACAATCACGGAGAAGGTGCACAAATGGAGATTGTGCCAAGTCAATAGATTCCCAATGGTTTCATTTCCAGCGAATAGACATTCTTCTATGATCTCATCAGTGCTCATATTTTCCATGATTCTCCAACAAGACATCGACGGTGGACAGACGGAAGCGGCAGTGGAGAAACGAGACAGCGGCCGAGAAATAGAGACGACAGTGTACAGATGGATATGGTGGAGATGAGAGATTGAGATGGTGGTGGTGGTATAACACCCCAATCCCAAGGTACATAAGTGTGGCCCAAGTTCCAATTACGTTTAGGAGAAATTCCATCTTTTGGCATGAAACCCTAAGTCACACTCAACCCTATATTATTATACCCATATTATAGGGAGCCACATAAGTTAGATGTTTGAAACCCTAACGCCTCACAGAAAGGAGTGAAAGAGCCACCCACCACCAATGATGAGGAGCCCGTCGCAAAGACTTGATTCTATAGGGCTTTACAAATAGTCTTAAATTTTTTTTTTAAATGTATCTCTTAAGATAGCTAAAACTGAAAGTATTTAGATCTTCTTTTGAAAGTTGTTTAATACCAACTTGGATTAAATCAATATGGATGTATTTATATTCTTTTCTCTTTACCTTTGTAGATCATTTTTGGAAAACAAAATACTTGTTTCAAAAAGATTTGTAAGTTGAATATCTCACTCTTCAGTTTTAATCGATAAATTATTTCTTAACAATTCATTTTTGATGTTTGATAAATTTGATTTTTGTGAACTTTCGAAAATTTTCAATGATCAGTTGACCCTTGAAATCATATGTGGTTGTTCCATGACTAGGGATTACTCTTTTTGAACCATTAAAGGAGGGACGAGAAGAGCTTCCGAAACCAAGAGAACTCCTTTAGCTCCATGGCGAAGTTGGACCAATCCTCTGGTTTTTCAATCATGATTTGGTTCTTTGTTTTTCAGCAGAATAAATAGTTTGTGTATAGAATGTCACTATAGCAACAGTCCGTATAGGAATTGCTATTTTTTAGGAAACAATATTCATCAAGTTTCTCTAATAATAACCACCAAAAAGAAAAAAAAGAAAAAAACTTAACAAACTCTCAACCTTTATTTGGGGTCATCCCAAGAGTGCCTCCTGAATTCTTCAAAACGAAACCATCCACAATAATACAACTTAAAATTTCCACATTTTTTTCATTTTTGTATAAATCCAATCACTGACTACTACCATTTAGTAAAACATGAACTTATTGACTCCACATTAAAAAATTGGAGGCCGTGGGCTTGGTAACATTTTCCATGTTAACATTGAGAAGAGAAGGAGAACCAGAGTCAGCGATAGTCTCATTGCTAGTCATCATGTGAAAAATAGAGGAGAAAGATGATGATGGAGATACGAAGAAGAAACAGAGAAGGGTGGCCAAAAAAATTCGAAAATGGCGGCTGAAAAGAAAAAAAAAATTTAGGTCTTTAGGTATCTTTATATCTTGACTTTCAGCCGCTTACTACCTCCGCCTCTGCTAGTGTTCTGGTGATTTTTTCCGCTATCTCCCCGGAGATAGAGTTCCTATAAATGGTTGTCATTTCTCGTTACTTTTTCCAACGAATTACAAAAGGCTCACCATGAGGTTTGTTCGGTTTGCCTAGATCCTCATCCATGGAGAGACTTTTCCTCCGCTTTCTTTCCCTTGTAAAATAATTCTATCCGGTTAATCCTTCTTTGGATAGGTGTATATCTCTTAGATATTTTTTCAAAAAATCAAGATGATATCCATTCCGTAGTGCATTTCCGCGGAAAAGTCTTCTTGAGACTGGAACATGCTAGCTACGAGTCTCTTTTCACTAAGAAAAGAATTGTTTGGTCATGTGTCAAAAATAAAAGTTAAAAACCATGGTGCTTCTCGAATCTACATGATTATCTCAAGACCTATATTCGAAGATTTATGGCATCAATGTTTTTCCTTTTAGTTTGGAGACCGCGAGAGTTCGTTGTCGCCCATATTGCAACATCTCCTTTTAGGGATCGGGAGTCTCCCTGTTGTTCTCGGGATCTTTCTTTAAAGAAGTGTGGAATCGGTGTTCTTTCTTAGATTGCGGATTCAACTTTTGGACTGCGAAGGTTCTATCTCGTCCTACTTGTGTACTCCCTTTTCAGGGAACGAATGCTTTGACATTACAAGAACAAGTTAGGGTTTTCAAAATCCTACGGAATCTTAGTATTCTTGTGAGGCAATTTATTGCAAGATGGATGGTGATACTTCATTGGCTAGCTTTCCAGCAATTCGGATGGCTTATTTTCGTGGTGGAACTATTTATCTTTAGCGTTTTTAGACATCTTATTTATTTTCTAATACCTACTTTTTCTACTATTTTATCTTTTTCCGGGTGTTGTGGTTCGTTAGGAACACTTCAACCCATGTATCTTCTTTCTCCCATGTAAGTTTCATGGTTTCTAATTTGTTCTCTTTAGAGAAGAGTATCATGTCTATAACTTAATGAAATAGAGTTTTGTAGACAAGAAAGAATTTTTAAAAAAAAAAAAAAAAAAAAAAAAAAAAAACCCAAACACAAATTTACAATCTTAATGGGTGGGCCCAGGCGTTTGGGGGACTACGTGTCACTTTGATCGAAGTGGGACCCACTTTTGTGTTCCGCAAGTGATTATCCGCCGCACAAAACTATCTTCCCCACATATATACCATTGCCGTTGCCGTCGACAGAGCAACGGCGAAGACTTTGAAATGGAAGGACTTTGTTTAACACTTCAGCCCTTCCCTTCCTCCTCCATTCAGCGGCGCCTCTCTACCTTTAACCACCATAGACTCACCAGATCCTCTTTTACTACTCTTCGTGCTCAAAAGGTTTTAGCTTTCTTCCAATTCCAACACTTTCATATCTACATAAGCCTCAGAATATGTACATCTTTCTTATTCTATAGTTTTGCAATATCCAAAAATCTTAACTTGAATCTACATTCGAGATGGCTATCAATAGCTTTCATCAACTTCAGGAGTATTCCCAAATTCAGATAAAAAAAAATGTCAGAAATCAAATGATAGGTAGGTTCATTGTTGTTACTTTTTGAACATTGAAGGACTTATACACTTAAAAGAATCTGTAATTTTTATGTGAATTATGTTTGAGAACTAAGTAGCTTTTTGTTTAATGGTTTAGTCTGGAATCACAGAAGGTTCTGATTCAGCATTAGAGAGTAAAGTAACTGAGCAAGAAGTGACTATGTATCAGAATGAAGTAGTTGAAAGTCAAGGTATAAAGATAAGGAGAAGACCACCTACTGGACCTCCTTTACATTACGTTGGACCTTTCGAATTTCGCCTACAGAACGAAGGTAACACACCTCGTAACATTTTAGAAGAGATTGTATGGCATAAGGATAAAGAAGTTGCTCAAATGAAAGAAAGAAAGCCTCTTTATACTTTGAAGAAGGCTCTTGAAAATGTTCCTCCCGCTAGAGATTTCATTGGTGCTCTTAGAGATGCAAATCAAAGAACCGGGTTGCCTGGTTTAATTGCTGAGGTTAAGAAAGCTTCTCCTAGTAGAGGAATCTTGAGAGAGGATTTTAATCCTGTAAGAATTCACCGTCTTTTTTCGATCTTGTCCATGTGAAATAAGTTTCGGGATTGAAAGAGTGATGAATGAAGTGTTGAAATGTTAGGTTGAACTCGCGCAAGCTTATGAGAAGGGTGGAGCAGCATGTCTTAGTGTTTTGACAGATGAGAAATACTTCAAGGTAATACCGTTAAAGAAGATGTTCTTTGAGACCAACTAAAGTTTGTAATAAAGCCATAATCTGTTTCCTTATAGGGAAGCTTTGAGAATTTGCAAGCTATAAGAGAAGCTGGTGTAAAGGTTCTTGCTTTCTCCTTTTTTCGGGTTTTTCTGTATAATTTTGTTTAGATACTTTGTCGTGGGACTGTGCCATGCAAAATTCTGATGTCTTCGTCATTAAAAATGCAGTGCCCTGTGCTAATGAAAGAGTTCATAGTAGAGGCATGGCAAATATACTATGGTAGAAGCAAAGGTGCAGACGCAGTTTTGTTGATCGCTTCTGTGTTACCTGACCTTGATATCACATACATGATTAAGATTTGCAAAATACTTGGAATGGCTACACTTGTGGAGGTTTGTATGTGTTTTCTCAGGAAGCTCCATTCGTATATGCTTCAACTAATGCTCCTGCCTCGTTCTAATCCTACTAATGTTTCTCTGATTCGCTTGGTTATCATTTGCCACTAGGTTCATGACGAAAGGGAGATGGATCGCGTTCTTGCAATTGAAGGAGTCGAGCTCATTGGCATCAATAACCGTAACCTTGGTAAAACCTTGCACAACACATCTTTTAAAGCTGGAGGTACAATCCCTTCTTGATATGTTTTATCACCTTTGATTTCAGAAACATTCGAGGTAGATATTGGTAACACAAAGAAGCTACTCGAGGGAGAGCGTGGTGAACTTATCTGTCAAAAAGACATCCTCGTAAGCAGTACTCACATTCCCTGTGCTTCGTACGCCTTACAGTACATACCTCAGTATAACTTTTTCTATCCTCAACTTGTCTTTACATGATAGGTGGTCGGAGAATCTGGGTTGTTCACTCCTGAAGACATTGCCTTTGTACAAGAAGCAGGCGTTAAAGCAGTAAGCTTTCATAAACTTTATGGTTCAAGAGATATTGCTCAAAATGCTAAGAGCTCTCTTGTGATTTTCTTTGTGTTGTTAGGTTCTAGTTGGCGAATCTCTTATTAAACAAAGCGATCCCGGGAAGGCAATCAGCGCACTTTTTGGAAGAGATGTCTCAGAATGAGTTTTGAGTATAAACTTTTTGTATAGAGAAAATGTTCATTGTTTCTCCAACAATTTTTTCTTTGTCAAATCTTTACTAGATAGCTTATGTATGGCCAAGTAAATGTATTGTTTGAAGTTTCAATCAGTTTTCCAACAATACAATGGGACAAATCAATAGCTACGATAAATCGGTTCATAATTTATAACTATTTGTCACCAAAAGCAGTACATATAATCAAATAGACTAAACAACATCAAAGATCACTCCTTTATTGAGAGACCAACTAAACATCAAACAATTACTGACTCTTGGAAGCTTGGAAAAGAGATGGCCTACTTAGTTTACTAACCTGTAAAAAACAAAAACATGTGGGACGAGATCATGAGTTCCTTTCCTGCATTCTGTCTTCGATCTATGAACACTACATAGAATGTGCTTTACCTGGATTCATAATGTATCAAACGAGTTCAAGAACAAGAGCAGAAGCACCTCCTCCTCCATTGCACACTCCTCCCACACCGTACTTTCCGTTTCTCTTCTTCAGTATCCCAAGCAATGTGATTAGAATACGGGCACCACTGCAGCCTAGAGGATGTCCTAAGGAGACAGTTCCTCCATTTACATTCACCTTCTCCTGTTTAGGCACAGAGGAACAAACCCATGTTTATGAAACCACTTGAATAAGTTGACTGAGAAGATGATAATTTAAGAGGATGATATAAAAGACTTACCGGAGTAATCCCAAGTAGCTTTTGATTTGCAAGTGCTACAACCTGCGGAAAAAGTCAGTCCAGTCCAAATTAGCCATCACTAATGTTTTTCTATGTTTTAGGGGAAGAAGTCGAATTTTCTCTTACTGCAAATGCTTCATTGATCTCATAGTAATCAACTTGAGAAGATTCCTGATAACATTGCATTTTGGCATATTTTTACTATTGTTTTATTACAACTTAGCATAGGTTTTAGGCATTACTCTTATCACTTATTGTATTTATTTGACATTTAGGATATTTAATCTCTTTGCATTAGTTTGCATGCATTTTGCATACATGTGGTACTTTCAGCTACTTGGAGCTGCAAGGAGTCATCACTCGTGTGACCTCTCAGGCTATGAAGCGACGTGAGGATTTCTGCAAGGAGTGCCTACTCGAGTGACTGGAAGCCACACAAGTGAAGACTGCCCAGGAAGCTCAAGCCACTTGATTGAGTTACGCAGATAAAGACTCGATGCAAGCTACTCGACTAGTCCACTTGACTGCTTGGTCGAGTGGAGAGCAACGCCTCGACAAGATTCCGCGATTTATAGCGAGACGTTCATTAACCCTAATTCTCTTGTATAAATACCAAGGTTAATGATAACTCGGGAGGGATATTTTTTTAGACCTTTTTTATTATGCGACGCTTTTAGTAGATTTAGCTTATCTTTCTTAGTTTTCTCTCTCTAGTTGATTTTTACGATTTCGTCTTGGATTTTTGTAACTCTTTTGCAATTTTAATAGATCGAAGTTTATCTTTACTGTTCCTTTTTCGTATCTTCTTCCTCTTCAGATCATCTTTCATCTATGACGAGTCAAAGCTCTTCTGGGTTCTTGATTTTAATGATGATCGCGATATGTGAGTAGTGAATTTATGGATTTCAGGGATGGATTAGTGTGATTTCACTCGATCTCTATGGGTTTTTGTTGATTGTTCGTAGATTCGGCTTTAGATCCCTCTTGGGTTAGTGATTTTAATGCTTGCTCTTTTCTGGCCAATTAGAGCATGATCGTAGGTGACTTCATGAGCATCAAAAGTGCCTTGAACTATCAGATCTACTTTTTCCAGGGATTAAGACACAATAGTGTGAGAGTCGGTGCATTAGATGTTGATTTACGTCACGACCCAACTACTCACTTGTTATGAGTATTTCTTGGCTTTGACGGATCGATCCTTAGTGCAAGATCTGTAGTCACTGGACCTCTAGGCTCGAGTAGGCTAGATCTTCAGATCCATCACCACGACAGTGGGTTGGGTTGGAAGTGAGATCCATCGTCAAGGGATTCACCCTGAGTTTAGATTTTCAACACCCATAGCAGATTTAAGTGTAGATTACCCTATGACTACACTCCCTGGGATCTTTGTCGTTTTCCATAGTTTTAATCTTAATTCTATCGTTTATTTCTATTGCTTAACTTAGTATTCACTATTTTTGTTCCTGTCACTCGATCATTTCACTCGAGTGGTTTACTCGAGTGACTCACTCGATTGATACCAAACTTTGTGATTTTTCCTGTTAATTCTGTGACTTGTTAAAGGGTGACAAACTTTAGCATTTCTAGGGTCTAATTAAGTTTATTTATCTATTGCATCATTTAGGACTGTTAGTATTCACAAACAATTGTTAATGATCTCATCCTTTTTGCTAATTTTATTCATCCGATGGATTGACACTTTACTATACTATCAATTGATTAATAACTCAGGATTTTAGTGTTGTGCTTAGGGTGTTAGTTTCATCACTTCTCATCCTTTTCACTACATAAAACAAAGTTTTAATTTGGCGCCGTTGCCATTTGGGTGATTTAGAATTACAATTAGGATTTCATTGCATTTGAGATCCAGTTCTTTTACATTTTATCATGTTACTAATTCTGGTACACTTCTTTCTATTTAGGTACCCTATAACTCGAGTTATCTACCCGGGTCACCTAGTCGAGTGTATCACAACTTTCCATGGCTACATCAATAGTCTCACATGAGACACCATTTCACACTCCAAAGAGACGTGGAATAGCTGCTCCAGAAGCAGATGTTGATTTCAAAATCTCCGGGGGCATCATTTCCATGGTTTCAAACAACAGGTTTCACGGGTGGGCATCTGAAGACCCTCTTGAACATCTAGATGTCTTTGAACGAATCTGCAGCCTCGCAAGGATCCGCGGGATTACTGAAGATGGATACAAGCTAAGACTGTTCCCATTCTCCTTAGCGGATAAAGCCACTACCTGGGAAAACTCTCTCCTACCAGGATCCATCACAACCTGGGAATCCTGTAAGGCTTCGTTCCTCACCAAGTTCTTCTCAATCCAATGAACTGCGATGTTTTGGCAAGCGATATCCTTGCGATTACTCCAAAGCATCATTACTCTGCATAATATACCGTGGCGTCTCACCCATGATCAGGATGTGCCTTGACACTGGTAGCAATGGGAATTTCTTAAGCGCTGAAGCACAAGCTGGTTGGATATTGGTAGAAAACTTAGCAAGATCAGACAGTATTTCCAACAAGGAATATGGACGAGGTATTCAGAATGTTCATGCATTCGAGGCCGATGGCAGATCAGATATTCAGATTCTTCACGCGAAGGTTGATATGATGCTACTCAAATCTCAGCCACCTCCAGCACCAGTTGCACCAGATAGCGACATCAAGCTGTTATTACAACAACTCATACATAGTCAAGACCAAGCCGCTATTGCTTCCACGAAGCAAACTCTTGATCTTCAGCAACAGAATCTTGATATTAAGCAACAACTCAGCAACCTCTACACCGAACAACAGTCATTGTGCACACTGGTCCATTATACTCATACCAGTCTGACCGTAACTACACCCCTACCAGACCAGAAGATTAGTGTGATCACACTGCGAAATGGAAAACAGCTACCACCACGAGACCCTTTTTCCATCCCTGAGGACAGTGAGATCCAGGAGGGGGAGGGTGATTATCACGAGAAGACACAAGCACTAGTAGAACCACCACTCGAGCCAACTACTCGAGTGGCAGGTCGAGCGGCCTCGACTCCTGAAGATATTCTTATGAAGTCCAAGGAAAAAGGCAATCCTGATGACTTGCGCGCTTATGTACCTGAATTACCTTTCCCAGGGAGAAACAATAAGCATCAGACAGATAAATACAAAAAACTCTTTGAAAAACATTTAAAAGATGTTGAACTTCAGATACCTCTTCTGGAAGCTCTAATGCTTATACCTCCAACTCAGAAATATTTGAAAGATTTAGTCAAGGAGAAAACCAAATAAATTCAAGGTATGGTACTTCTCACTCATCAATGCAGCGCCATCATACAAAAGCAGATAATATGCAAAGAAAAACTTCAGGATCCAGGCTCCTTCACGCTACCATGCTCAATCGATGCTCTCACTTTCAAAAACTGCTTGTATGACTTAGGAGCATCAGTAAGCCTCATGCCGCTATCTGTTACAAAAAGACTAGGGTATACCAGATTTTCTCCCAGCAATATCTCCTTGGTATTAGCAGATCGATCTGTCCGTCATCCACATGGGTTGCTAGAAGATCTTCCCGTTAGAATAGGGCACATCGAAGTTACTACTGACTTCGTGGTTTTCGAAATGAACGAGGAACCCCAAGACCCACTGATTCTGGGAAGACCATTCTTGGCAACTGCTGGAGTATTGATTGATGTGAAGAATGACACCATTGATCTAAAGTTGGGAAAATAAGTTATACAATTCAACATCAAGAACGCAATGAAGCAACCTCACATTCAAGTATTTGGAATATGAGAGATAGAGGACTTGGCAGAAGAATTCTTTGAAGAGATAGTTGAAAAGGATCACTTGTAGACAGCCTTGACTACATATAGCGGAGGAATGCATGTAAATTCTGAGGCATCTTTTTATGAAGGAATTCTAAATACATCTCAACGAGTAGGAGCAGAAGATACAGTCGAAACACTGGGGAAACTTGAGGAAATCGCAACACTCAAGGAAGTCACTCGATCGGTGCACTCGAGTAAGCTACTCGAGTCGGCTCAGAGGAAATAGCAATTGATTGACTCACTCAATTGCCCATCCGAGTTACATAACATCGAACCATCCGAGTGGTCTGAACTTAAAGCACCGACTGTCGAACTCAAGCCACTTCCAGAAGGGCTAAGGTACACTTTCCTAGGTAAAAATGACACTTATCCCGTAATAGTGAATGATAAGTTGAAACTTGAAGAATTAAGCCTTTTGCTGAACGAGTTGAGGAAATTTAGAAAAGCTATAGGTTACTCTCTTGATGATATAAAAGGAATTTCACCTTCTCTATGCACTCATAGAATCCTTCTTGAAAGTGAAACACACACTAGTGTAGAGCACCAGAGACGTCTAAACCCCAACCTTAAAGAAGTAGTAAAAAAAGAAATCATTAAACTCTTGGATGCTGGGATAATCTATCCAATCTCTGACAGTACTTGGGTATCCCCTGTGCATTGTGTGCCTAAGAAAGGAGGAATCACTGTAGTTAAAACTGATAAAGATGAATTGATTCCAACTAGAACAATAATAGGTCATCGCATGTGCATCGATTATAGGAAGTTAAATGCTGCATCTAGGAAGGATCATTTCCCATTGCCATTCATATACCAAATGCATGAAAAAGTTGCCAACCACCCATACTACTGTTTCCTTGATGGATACAATGGTTTTTTTCAAATTCCCATACACCCCAATGACCAAGAAAAGACCACGTTTACTTGTTCTTATGGGATTTTCGCCTATAGGAGAATGCCATTTGGGTTATGCAATGCACATGCGACTTTTCAAAGGTGCATGATCTTAATCTTCTCTGATTTGATAGAGGAGATGGTAGCGGTATTCATGGATGATTTTTCCGTCTATGGTTCTTCCTTCTCCTCATGTCTATCTAACCTTAACAAAGTCTTAGCTAGGTGCGAAGAATCGAATCTAGTTCTGAATTGAGAAAAATGCCAATTCATGGTGACGGAAGGGATTATCCTCGGACATAAGATCTCGGAGAAGGGCATTGAGGTGGATAGAGCAAAAGTCAAAGTAATGATGCAACTGCAACCTCCAAGGACAGTCAAAGACGTCAGGAGTTTCCTAGGCCATGCTAGGTTCTACCAAAGATTCATCAAGGACTTTTCTAAGCTAGCAAAACCCCTCACACGACTACTGTGCAAGGAGACCGAATTCATTTTCGACGCTGATTGTTTGAAGGCTTTCCATATGATTAAAGAAGCTTTAGTATCAGCCCCAATCGTCCAAGCCCCAAACTAGAGTTATCCATTTGAGATAATGTGTGACGCTTCAGACGATGCAGTAGGAGCAGTTTTGGGTCAGTGAATCAACAAGAAGTTGCATGTTATCCATTATGCAAGCAGAACCTTAGATGAAGCTCTGGGGAGATATGCAACAACAGAGAAAGAGATGCTCGCTGTCGTGTTCGCCACAGAGAAGTTTAGAAGTTATTTGGTGGATCAGAAGGTAACAGTATACACGGATCATGCTGCACTACGTCACATCTATGCCAAGAAGGACACTAAACAAAGACTTCTTAGATGGATCCTCCTTATGCACGAATATGACTTGGAGATAGTTGACAAAAAGGGTATCGAGAATGGAGTAGCAGACCATTGATGTACAATGTTTTAACCCAATTAAATACTGCAAGTGCACAGAACAATCACAATAGTATAAAAGGAATCGAATCCACAAAGACCAAGGTTACACTATGAAATTATGAGATTTTAATTTAAAGCTAAGACAATATGGTTTTTGTGTAATTTTCGGAACATCAAATAATTAAATAAATCGGTGTAAAACAATTAATAAAAAGCACTAGGTTAAGGCGTTTCGCCGGTGATTAGGAGACAAGTCTGAGCAACTATTCAGAGTTAATTAACTACCGGTCTAGAACTCAAACACAAATAAATGTCGCCCCACTCTCGTGATGTATCGACACCTTTATCTAACAACCTAGATACTGAAACTCTCACCTGGATCTAACGAAGACGATAAGCATTAACAAACGGGTTCAATATGTTCACAATCAATCGCAGCAATCAACTCTCGTTGGCTACGCACCAATTGATCACCAATGATTTATCTAGCAACCTAGAGCACTCTCGTGAATAAGTTTAACCTAAAATCATAGAGTAGGTGATCAAGCTAATCTAAGCATTACAAACCCCAATTGGTGAAGACATATAAATTTTATTCCTATTTGTGCTCAGCCATTAACAACCTAAATCACCATTGAAAACCTTAACCTAGCTAAGGATCTACTCACACATAGCAAAATCAAACACAACAAAGCAAGGAGATGAATTCATGATTTATTAAAAAGAATAAGGTTTAGGAAAACTTCTCAAACAGAGCTGTGGAATGATCGACAGTAGGGGAATAGAGATCCAAAGCTGAATAATATAAATCCAAATCGAAAAAGAACAAAGTGGTGGAGTCTTGAAACCAAAATAACCTAGAACGAAGAACTGAAGTCTGGAAAAGAACGTGATACAAGTCTGAGGCGGCTGGCCTCTATTTATTCTAAAAATAAAATAAAAAACGAGTCTAGGTAAAATAGGTCGAGCAGGTGCTCGCCAGGTCTGAGCAGGTGCTCGCGCATGCGGAAAATCGTCTTTTGGCTCAAAATTGCTTCTTTTGCTCCAATGTCTTCCAACATTTTCAATCCATGCTCCAGAGCCTTAAAATACCTGAAAAGACACAAAAAGACTAGAAAAGACTCGAAAACAATATGAATAGACTAGCTAAAATGGGACAGAATACTAATATATCAACTCCCCCGGACTTAGACCTTTGTTTGTCCTCAAACAAAACAAGATCAAGAACTGAGAAGAGGTTTGAAAATCACGGGAACTCATTTGCTTGTTGGAAAAATTTCGAACTTCATACCTTCTTCACTGGATCTTAGGACATGTACCGTAGTTAGCCGTGGGGTTCATAACCTAACCTTAATAACTCACAACCCAACAGAAATTTCGGAATCCCCACTGTCATCTCTTACATAGATTAATGAAAATAAAGTACAGTGATCTTACCCGGGGAAATCGGTCCAAAAGGTGCCAACTTCTTCTAACCAAAGACCCTCTCCCATATAACTTTTCTCTCCCCTCTTTCCCTCCTTCCACTCCATCATCTTTCTGTTTATTCTTTACAGCCATCGGTTTTCATTTGCCGATGCTTCACCCTTTATCACAGCCATCACTTTTCTGATGCTTCTTCTTTATTTTGTGGGACGAATCTCCATGAGGTCACAAAGGATACACGGGTCTACGCATCATCCCTTGGTTCACTTTGATTTTTAGTTTTCCTTACAACAAGCTTTCCATGAGGTCACAAAGGATACACGGGTCTACGCATCATCCCTTGGTTCACTTCGGCTTGTTACTTTGAACTTCTCCTTTTTATTTTCTTTTTCTCTTCTTTTCTTTCTTTTTCTCGGTGTAATGAAGGGGAGTGAGAGAGGAATATCATACTTTGTAGAGAGTTGCGTGGTCTTGTTTGGCTCGAGTAGGTCTTCCCTAATGAACATCAAACCCCTGAAAAAGAAATTAAAGATCAGGTTAGGGTCCAATAAAAATTAGAGATGACATAGGTTCATCCTATTTCTCACTGAGCGCGAGCTTTGGGGAATATTCAATCCGCCCAATGCCTTTCCGATACAGAACTTTGGCCAAGCTGTGAGTCATACAAGTAATCCTTAGTCCAAAAATAAATCCAATAGATCAAGTTCATAATTCCCAAACAAGCTTTCGACTCAATAAAACACTAAAACAGACTCGATAAAAGTAAACCAAGCAGCAGGACCTGATTCACTAAAAATCTAAGACTCTTGGGACTGACACAACAACAAGACTCAATAGAATATAAAATAAAATAAAATAACTAACCGCTCCCCCGGACTTAAATCACACCGTCTCCGGTGAAAAAAAGAAGGAGAGATTGGCGATAAAGAAAAATAAAAACACACATGGATAATACAATGATGATAGAGGGTAAAGGGGGATATCACTGAGTAGTTGTGGTGTCGTGCTCGTCACCCATGGAGCACCCTGGCAGAGCAGGTGCTCACCTCTTCCTACGGTGCAATGGCTGCCCGGAGCCTGAGGTTGAGTTTGAAGGCTGGGGTGAGGTAGCAGCTGCGGCGGTGGTATGACAACATCCTCGAGCCAATGTTTGCATGAGGCTGTTGTTTCTTTTCGTTGACTCGATCATCCACCTCCTGTACTCGGCAGTGTCAGCATCATCAGAGATAGGTGGAAGATCAAACTCACCTTGAGTAGAGGTGGCATGATAAGGAAGTGCGAGGCGCGGGACCGGTGTGGCGTCATCGTCGGTGGCATGACGAGATGTGCTCCGATGAGATGTGCTCGGCCTAGCTGATGATGATCGCCTCGGGATGGCGATGAGGTACTGCGGTGGTGGGTGGAATGCAAGATCTTCCATGGTGTAGAGCTCAGTCACAACCGGGTTAGGAAGCTCGATGAGATTAGACTCCCCGGTCGCATTAATGAACTGGTAGTTGCACGGTGCGAGAATGATCTTGGAGGTGAGCAGGTGCTTCATATCCATCTATGACAGCTCGGTGACACATGAAGCAGATGAAAGATCTACTCGGTGATGGCGAAAGAGTAGAGTTAAGAGACTCCCTATTCGCTCATCTCTCTGCCCTTTGTTGGTCTCGGTTGGGCTGTCCTTGATTCCGCAAATCACCTCAGCAAAGCGGACGCCTAAGTTGGAACGGTACACCTCGAACTGTTCCGTATTTCCATTCCCTACAATATGACCACATCCCAAGAATAAAAGCAGCAACTCATCGATATGGACTTTGTTACCTACAGCTCGGGCAAACAACATGTTGCTGAATATTCTCGCACAAATGCGAAGTGCGGGATGACGGAGGCGGTTCTGACTTGCAGAGTTGGACGAGTATGGCCCCGAGGCGATGTGGCTCTAGAATTCTTTGGATTGTGGGAACGTCTTCAGGGAATCCAGTTTGGTCACTGTCTCGTGAAAACCATACAAGACGCAAAAATCCCACATAGCTATATCATATTTCGTTCCTTTAGCAAAGAACGAAAACGTACCCTCATCAAGTGTTGGGGAGTCCGGATCCTTGTAAGTGAGAGTAGCGGTGGCAAGGCATTGCCTCACAAGGTTCGGATAAAGCACGTCTTCCTCAAGCGCGAACGACATGCAATGCGCGTGGCTTAGGATCCGCCGAACTTGGTCTTGGAGACCTAATTACTGAAGTGTTGTCTCACACATGTACCTCGTAGGCTCCAGCTTCAGCCCGAGGAGCTGATTGTAGTAGTAGGCGTCATGAGTGTCCCACGAATCCGATGAAAGTGGCGGAAGCTCTTTGATACCGAGATCGAAAGGTGTGTTTTCAGCACGGGGCCATAGGTGCGTGGCGAGTCTCTCGGTGGGGGTGGACCGTGTGGATGTGCTAGCTTTTCCCTTTCCTTTGTTGGCGGCGAAGAACTGCTTCGGAGGCATGATGAGACGGGGAGCTTGGAGTCACGGTAGCGAGAGGCGGATTTTGGCCGAGCATGAAAAAGTCGAAGGTGACTTTCGGTGAGGTGGAGCACGAGATGAGACGGATCGCAATGAGGAGGTCGGCGATGGCGAAGAGCTTGGAGGATGAGCGAGAAGATTGAGGAAGAGCGATGGATCGCGACATGGTGGATTTGAGATGAGAGGCGGAGTGGCTGAAGAGCGGTGAAGTGAGGCGAGAGAGGGAACTTGGCCGAGCGAGAGCAAGTCGAGAGAAACTTACGGTGAGGCGGAGAGCGTGGCTTAACGGAGAGCTCGAAGTCACGGATCGGGTGTCGACACGTGGAAAGCGAGGGGCGAAGCTTGGCTGAGTCCAAGTAGAGCACTCGAGTGAACTGCTCGAGTGAACCAATCGAGTCAAAGCCTTAAATCAAAGTTTAAGAAAGTTTAAAACCCAGATCCGCTAGATTCTGCCTTTGTAAAGAAATTTCCACTCCTTAGAACCAAAAGGACCAAGGGAAAAGAAAAAGATTGAGTAGTTTTGAGAGTTTATGTGAGGCTGGGGTTTGAAGGTCATAGTTGTCTTATGGGTAGATAAGATTCTATCCTTGTATGCATCAGTTGGCTATCCTACCTTTAGCCTTTTGCTAAAGCTCAATCACTTCTTTGAGAGATCCTGATACTTGCGATTAAACCAGAGGAAGAAGAGATCATTTTAATCTCTTAAAACTTGTCCCTCAACCAAATGAGTTTTAGTTATTGCATATCATGATCCACCAGTTCGCGTTTAATCAATGTTAAAGGGATAGTTTACTTTGAATGCTTGTTTTGGCTGAGTCTTAGTGTTGAATTCTATGTGATGAGTATGGCTAAAGCTTTTAAGTAAAACTGTTGTGATTTGCATGCTAGAACTATTAACTGTGGTGTTGACTTCAGAGGTTTGCTTAGTTTGCTAGGTTCCGAGTCCCCACTTTCAACCTTACTTCTTTCATCTTATTCTTTCTATTTGCTTGAGGGCAAGCAAAGGATAAGTTTGGGGGAGTTTGATAACATTGCATTTTGGCATGTTTTTACTATTTTTTTATTGCAACTTAGCATAGGTTTTAGGCATTACTCTTATCACTTATTGCATTTATTTGACATTTAGGATATTTAGTCTCTTTGCATTAGTTTGCATGCATTTTGCATACATGTGATACTTTCAGGTACTTGGAGCTTCAAGGAGTCATCACTCGTGTGATCTCTCAGGCTATGAAGTGACGTGAGGATTTCTGCAAGGAGTGCCTATTCGAGTGATTAGAAGCCATACAAGTGAAGACTGCCCAAGAAGCTCAAGCCACTCGATTGAGTTACGCAGATAAAGACTCGATGCAAGCTACTCGACTAGTCCACTCGACTGCTCGGTCGAGTGGAGAGCAACGCCTTGACAAGATTCCATGATTTATAACGAGATGTTCATTAACCCTAATTCTCTTGTATAAATATCAAGGTTAATGATACCTCGGGGCGCAAATGTTTAGACATTATTATTTTGCGCCGCTTTTAGTAGATTTAGCTTATCTCTCTTAGTTTCTCTCTCTAGTTTATCTTTAGATTTTGATTCGGATTTTCAACTCTTTGTAATTTTAATAGATCGAGTTTATCGTTACTGTTCCTTTTTCGTATCTTCTTCCTCTTCAGATCATCTTTCATCTATGACGAGTCAAAACTCTTTTGGGTTCTTGATTTTAATGATGATCACGATATGTGAATAGTGAATTTAGAGATTTCGGGGATGGATTAGGGTGATCTCACTCGATTTCTATGAGTTTTTGTTGATTGTGCGTATATTCGGCTTTAGATCCTTCTTGGGTTAGTGATTTTAATGCTTGCTTTTTTCTGGCCAATTAGAGCATTATTGTAGGTGTCTTCATGAGCATTAAAAGTGTCTTGAACCATCAAATATACTTTTTCCAGGGATTAAGACACAATAGCGTGAGAGTCGGTGCATCAGATGTTGATTTACGTCACGACTCGACTACTCACTTGTTATGAGTCTTTCTTAGCTTTGACGGATCAATCCTTAGTGCAAGATATGTAGTCACTGGACCTCTAGGCTCGTGTAGGCTAGATCTTCAGATCCATCACCACGACAGTGGGTTGGGTTGGAAGTGAGATCTGCCGTCAAGGGATTCACCCTGAGTTTAGATTTTCAACACCCATAGCAGATTTAAGTGTAGATTACCCTATGACTTCACTCCCTGGGATCTTTATCTTTTTCCATAGTTTTAATCTTAGTTCTATCGTTTATTTCTATTGCTTAACTTAGTATTCACTGTTTTTGTTCCTGTCACTCGATCATTTCACTCGAGTGGTATACTCGAATGACTCACTCGAATGATACCAAACTTTGTGATTTTTCCTGTTAACTCCGTGACTTGTTAAAGGGTGACAGACTTTAGCATTTCTAGGGTCTAGTTAAGTTTATTTATCTATTGCATCATTTAGGACTGTTAGTATTCACAAAAAACGTCTATAAACTTGGCTAGAATTAAATGTTAATGATCTCATCCTTTTTGCTAATTTCATTCACTCGATGGATTGACACTTTACTATACTATCAATTGATTAAAAACTCAGGATTTTAGTGTTGTGTTTAGGGTGTTAGTTTCATCACTTCTCATCCTTTTCACTACATAAAAACTAAGTTTCATGATCCGCGAAAACGCGATGAAATGTTCTATTTTTATGCTTTTTGATTCCCTCGTATTAGATCTGATTGTTTTATTTCTATGACTGGTTGATAAATATGATGATTTTATGATTGGTTGAGAATGGTTATATGCGATATCGTTTATGTGATGTTATGATGTCATAGTGATGACAAGATGTTTGAGATGAAAATGAACCAGTGGAACCAGTGGAAATAGTGGAAACAATGGAAATAGTGGAACCTGAACTGCAATATATCGACGGGTCACCCATTAACTGGTTAACGAGCCTAGTGGAACATATAGGTTACCTGCACATATTGGATGGTTGTACCTGGTATTGATTTGAAGATCTTGCTGTGGACAAGAAGAAAATATGTGTTATACATTTGCATAGTAATGCGAGTTATATGTTTGTCGTTTTTATATCTATGTGTTTGCTGATAGTTGTATAGAGGTATAATTATGTTACCGTGTTTTTCTAGTGGGCGTAAAGGATCTCCTTACTGAGTAATTCATGACTCATCCTTTTTTTTTCTTTTTTCCTTCATGTTAGCATTTGCGGTTTGAAATTATGTTCGTTGGTAAATATTTTAAGAAAGCGTTATAGGTAAGACCAAGGAATAACATGTTGTTTTGGCCTGTGTGGCAGGACGAGTATTAGAAATGGTACAGATCATCTATTAGGATATTTTATTTTCTATTTAGGATTCCTATTTATCAAATTTTTAAGTGTTTAAGGTTTCCACTTCTCTGTTTCTCTTTCCTAGGGTGTTTGCTTTTACATTTTATTATCTTTTTTATTATATATAGAGATGAAGTCTTGGTCGTGAGACTTAGACCTAAGAAAAATGTATGTTATATTTGCTTTGATTTAATCTGAGAAATTCGGATATCCATACAATTATAGAAAGCAAAAAAATTATAAAAAATCAATATTCATTAAAAATAGCAAATTATAAATACTAAAAATATAAGAAGCAAATGTCTGCTCCGCTCTGATATATGTATAAATATAGATAATTACATATATACATTATATAATGGTTATATTTATATGTAAGTTTTATGAATTTTGATTCATGTAATTTGCTATTTAAAAATATTAAAATTTAACAAATAAAGAAGAAAATATATATTTTTATGAAATATTGCCATTTTTAGAATAATTTTTTATTGTCTATACTTATTTTTATTATTATTTTAAAACTATTACAAAACGAATCGGATATCCGATAAATAATGTGGATTTTATCAAATATCTAGAGACCAGATATTCGGTTAGATGCGAAGCTAATACAAATGAGAAAACTATTGATTGGAACAAAGAGAAGCAGATCACAAATACCAAAAAATTCAGAACATCTGCTTCGCTCCCACTCAGATCCAAACTAGGACCTTTCTATGCGGTTAGGCAGGGAGAGATCGAGAACTTTTACTCTGTTTCTATTTTCTACTATTATAATAAAGGTTTTGATTCTATCTCTAACACTAATCTTCTACATAAACATGATTGATAAGTAGTACAAACAAATTAGAAAAGCATATGCGGATTTACATACAATATCAATAAATATACATTCTTCGTTTTGTCTTGGCTACAGCCTACAATAGAACAAAATTTAAGGATCCTGCTCCTTAATCAGTAGAAGAGTTATACTGTCAGGTCAAATGACAGAAAAAGATAACAACTTTATGCAAAAAGAGGCAGAAGCAATGAGTCTTCTAAGCAACAATGAAGCTTTTGAGGCCGAAAATGGCGATTCTAATCGTCAATAATGGCGGTTAGACCAGATCCAGCGCTGCAAATGCTTCATTCTATGACTGCCCATTAGTTACATATCTTCGTCTGATATCTCCACTTTGTGGTTCGTCACTGTTTTGGGGTTTGTGACATCCTCAGTAGCTTCTTGCTGGGCTCAACGGGTCGTAGTCATAAACTTCACCCGACTTAACAAACCGTCCTTTCACACGCCGTCTCACATCAGCCCTTTCTTTTCTAGAGACATACCTCACTCGCTTATCAAACCTATTTATACAAAATATGTACAACATTAGCAATAATAATAACTTTCACTGTTGAATGATGAATTAAATTTTAAAACCAAACAGGGCTAGATCTACTTGGTAGTGTGATAAAGAACCACAGGAGCAAGTCTTTTTAAGACTAGCTAAATCTTCTTGTTCAGTAACTTGAACGGTTCCAAATTCCAACAAGGAGTATACTTTCATTAAATTCCATTTCCAGGTGGTTTTATTATACTTACTTGCGAGCCTTCTTCTTTTCCTTGTACCGTAAAACAGCGTTGTTACGTGTTGTTGTTGCTTGTGAGGTAGCATTAATGTCCTGTGATGTTGGAGGGGACCATAGTTCTTTCTCTCTTGAAAGCTGCTGCATCGACGACACCCCACAGTCTTGGAAATCTCCAGCACTATTATCTCCCGCGACACCAGAGAAGGAGATAGTCGAATTAGCTGGCTTTGATGAGTAGCAAATTATTGGCTCGGTTCTAACACTCATGAACGAATCTGCAGATGCATTGCTTACAGCTGGCTGCTGCATTGAGCCCTAAATTGAGAAACATACAGAGAGCATAAGAATCACAGAAAAACCTGTCCTTCACTTTAGTCTATGATAGAAGAGAATGTTGAAAGAACCTCAGGAGCTTCATGTTTCTCGAAAAGACTTCCAATTCCACCATGTTCAAAGAGATATTTTGAAGAGTTGAAAGCTGTACCAAAAAGTTCTTCATAGTTCTCAAGAGCCATGTCCAGTTCATCCATATTGAAGTCATCTTTGCATACTCCAAGATCCTGCAACCAAAATAACAATAAGAAACATTTAGAGACCAATAAGCTTTCAAGATTCTACAAGAATACGAAGAAAACCACGTTAATTACCTTGGCCAATGATGAATTATCTTGAACACTAGAACGATCCATACCTTGTGGAGCAGCAGAACTAGTTCCAGGTTGAACAACATTGACATTTTGGACACCAGATTTTTCTCCTGAACCTTCATCTATAGTCATCAAACCCATTCCTTGCTCACACGCAGATTCACCAGCAGAAGAGAAATCCAAATTCATACAAAAAGACCATATCGAGCCAAGTTCCGCACTCGAAGGACAACCCGAATAACAATTAATGGTCTGCCTTTTATGATGTGAAGTATCATTAGAACTTGTCCCATCATGGCCTAACCAATCACAGTTTTGACATAAAGAAACCCTCTCATCACTACACCGAACAGTAGCTGGCTGTACATTACACCTCTCACATATCAAAGTCCGCGAATGACGCTTCGATAAGGCATTAGCTGAATGAACATTACGGTCACAAGAGAGACACAAACATGCTGCATCAGAACGGCAATACACCATTGATCTTTGTTCACCACAGAAGTCACACATATAACCCATCTTTAAACTTGAACCAATCTGAATGTTTGGCTCAACCTTCACACTTGAGAAAGCTAGCTCCTTTCACTAACCAAGAATCAAAAACCCTTTTGGTTAGTCCACAATACATTATATAATTAACAACTTCTTGACAATTATAAGAGAAAAGCTTGAAACTTTGTATTCAAAACAAGTCCAGAAGTAGATAAAGATCCAATCTTTTCAACATCTATAAACAAGAGATCAGAGGAACTAATAAAATCACAGAAAGATTAGCTCAAGCTTCAAATTTCAGATCAACGATGTATGAATCACAAAAATTCTTATTTTCTTACCAATTAAAAGAGAAAATTTGTTCTAAAGATGTTGAATTTCAAGATCAGCTAAAGCAACCCTCACACAAAGGGTTATAAAACATTTTACAAATCAAAATCAGAAAAATGAAAGAACTCACGTATGAGAGATCGTAGAGTATCTTCAGAAGCAGAAACAAAAATTTGATTTTTGAAACGAAGAAGCGATGACTTTTCACAACTCTTTGCTGCAAGAGATGTTATGGATAAACGATGGGTGGGGTGTGTCTGCAATGGGACAAGTAGGCATACGACATAAGCTGATAAATCTAGAAAGATTTGGGTGAAAAGTGCAAAAAGTCTTATTATTGAGGACCCCACAGATAATTAACTAGTGTTACTTCACGCGCTCACATGTAAAGAAAACATTGTACTCGCGAGTTATAATGTCCACGTAGACGTTTTTGTACTCTTTTTCGATTCTGGATTCTCAAAAACCGACCCATTTTAAAATGGTTCGCGTCCTATCACAACTTAGTCTTTGCATTGAACTTACAAAACCAAAATATCTCTACTCTTTATTTATTTTATATATATATATTTGTTGGGTTCATTCACCTTCACATGAATAAATATCTTTTTGCCTAAAAAAGGAGATATTTTTATTTGTCGGTGAAAGAAATGAAGACCAAAATAATATCTGGCAAGAAGTTAGAAACGTCTACACAGAAGATATTTGTATGTCTGTAACACTGACACGCAGTCGGTATCCACTCTGACATATAATATATTAATTTGACACTATGTACACTAATGGACCAATGTAATTATAAAATGCTCTAAAGATTTTCTTTTGTTGCTTTCTTATTTTTTTCACCGGCATTTTAAGTATATTATTACACAGTTAAAGTATTTGAGTTTGAAGTTACACCTGATGCTTCGTAGTCGCCAAAGTCCTTGAAGTATTGGAACTAGTTTTTTTTTATAAGAGCATCCGCATTGGTGATGTTTTGTGGGTGTCTTTAAATATAAAATTAATAAAATTTGAGGAATAGGAGGAAAGAGAGTGTTTTTGAGTAAAAAAATGAGGTGTCTTTAAATATAAAATTAATAAAAGTTGAGTAAAAAGAAGAGAGTATTGTTATTATTGGAGAGAGGGTGTCTAGAGGAAGACACTTTTGAGAGTGTCTTTAAAAATGATGGAAAGTTTTTAAATAGAAAATTAATAAAAATTGAGTAAAAAGAGGAGAAAGAGTGTTTGTTTGAGTAAAATTGAGTAAAAAGAGAAAATTTAATATTTTTTAATTGGGAAGACACCCCCATTTATGTGCAATGGGGGTGCTCTAAAGTGATTTTAGCCATTTTTCGGTTGATTTTTTGGTGAAGATATTCACCGAAATAATCCATTTTGAACACA
Source organism: Cardamine occulta (assembly GCA_028015245.1). Classification (NCBI taxonomy): domain Eukaryota; kingdom Viridiplantae; phylum Streptophyta; class Magnoliopsida; order Brassicales; family Brassicaceae; genus Cardamine; species Cardamine occulta. The sequence goes on from CM051384.1 coordinate 8,964,537, forward strand.
ACATAATCGGCGCCGCAAGCACTATATGGTAGTGTTTTAAAATGTCAAAAACGGAGTTTATTTGAATGAGAAATTAATGTCTGAAGTGAAAAATCTAAAAATAATTACAAATTTTGAAATTTGACTAAATGTTATATAATTCACTTTGAAAATTAGAAGAGAAATCCAATCACGTTGGGGCTGGATCTTAGATATGAGATTTGGGAAATGAACTTACAACCTATATGTTTATTTTAATTTCTCCAAATTCATTTGGTTTAAAATTATTGATTAGATAAACAAATATCTTTATTTGAATTATTTATTTGTAACAATAAAAATCAATTGAAGACATTTAATATAATCAACTTTGGAATATTCTTTTGACTTGGTCATTGAGAATCAATTCTCTTAATTACGTGATTATGGTCGTAACTACTCTTTGAGTTTGTGACGTTGAGCTTTGCTATTTAGTAGAGTCATTGTCTTCTCTTTCTCAATAATCAACACAAAAAATCATAATTCACACAACTTCTTATTCTTCTCTAGTTTCGAGTCTAAAAATGATCACAGAAATAGTGTTCGTTAGATTTGTTCTTCAGTGTTGGAAGACAGAAACAAAACCGCAGTTGTATCTAGGAATTCATACCACCATCGAACCATCATACTACAAAGCGTCTAAAGAATTAAGAAAAGAGATCTATGTCTTGCCTCTGCATTCTTTGTTCTCCTTTCATGTTTGATATTGTTTTCCTTGTTTAAACAATTTCATTACATATATCAGTATGCTTCATCGTAGTATTTATGGTTCAACATGAAGAAATTCACATATTCAGTTTAAGAATAAACTTGTTGCAGTCCTGTGAACGATGATTGCTTTTCTATTTAGGTTGATAATTATGTTCGTCATATCCGCCAACTTTATCTTGATATGATATTGGTATAAGAGCTAAACTAAATATTTTTTGTACCAACATAACATGAAGTGACAAATTTTATTTTTTTAATTGGGGTTCAAAAACCATAATGATGAGACTAATCAAATCTCTCAGGGTACCGATGTTTTACCTTTTTCTCGGACTTCAGCTTTTAAAGGGTTTTGTTGTCACGTAGATGGTACGTGGAAAAAAACTGATAATTTATCTGGATTAGGTTGGTTCTGCTCTGAAGATAACGTGGAGGAAACAATTATGGGGGTATGTAACACTCGTAGGTACCTCTTCCCTTTGCACGCCGAGTTAGAAGCTCTTATATGGGCCATGACAAGTGACAAACTTTATTTTTTAATTGGGGTTCAAAAACCATAATGATGAGACTAATCAAATCTTTCAGGGTACCTATGTTTTACCTTTGTCTCGGACTTCAGCTTTTAAAGGGTTTTGTTGTCATGTAGATGGTTCATGGAAAGAGACAGATAATTTATCTTGATTAGGTTGGTTCTGCTCTGAAGATGACATGGAAGAAACAATTATGGGGGCATGTAACACTCGTAGGTGCTTCTCCCCTTTGTACGCCGAGATAGAAGCTCTTATCTGGGTCATGACAAGTTTGATCGCACAACAAAAAACAGAAGTAGCTTTCTTGACGGATTCCTCCGAATTGGTGAAGATGATGTCTACACCGGTGGATTTGCCTGCTTTTTTGATACACGTTGAAGATCTTGTGAGCATCAAGAATTTATTCGTATTTTTTTCGCTCTCTTTAATTTTTCGTAATCTAAATTCCAAAGTGGACAAATCAGCACGCAGTGCTAGACTTTATCCACATTTTATTATTCATGTAAACTTATTCTTCCGGTTTGGATTTCTGAACCGTTTTAATAAATGAATAATTGTTGACAAAAAAAAAAAAGATCTTAATCATGTCTGTTTTTGCCTTCTTGTTAAAAGATATTCAATTTAATATGTGAAAATAAGAGTTTACAAAGCCCAATGGAGGTCGAGTTTCTTGAAACCCAAAAAATACAAGTAAAATGAAACTTAGTTATCCACTAGTTAAGAAGGAACAATAAGTAGAAGTGTCAAATGGGCCGGTAACCAGAGCGAAATAGGCCTAATTAGATTCATTACGGAGCGGGCATTTACACTAATATCAATGCCCATTTAGAAGTGGGCCTTGCGGATTGGACCATTGCGGTATGCGGGTTCAGCAGATTCACCCCACTACGGGTTTGCGGTTTTGCAAGCCATCCGCGAAATAAACACCTCTAGCTAATAACTTATGATTGATCATGTACCGGATCCGCTATAACTCATTGCACGTGGGCCCATCCGGTAACCTATTCGTGTAGGCGAGGTGGGTGTGGAAATAATTTTGATGACCGCGGTCTTAGCGGACTCCCACCGCGGTCAAAAAAAGAAAATGCCAGTCACAAGACGGGCCAAATGAGCGCGAACATACCCAATTGACACCTCTAACAATAAGTGAACTAGAGATAGTTACTTGAACCAAAAAGTTTGTTGCCTTTAATCCAAACAGCCTAACCACCAATATTGAGTCATACAGTAAAAAGTGAATTATGAGAACTTGATGATAGCAGCTCACGAAGATTAGATATAGGGTAAATCTCATCGTTGCCCAGTGAAAGCTTTGGGTTCCACCCTCTTTAACTATAAGCTATGTTTCTGATTGTACCATTAATCTTCTTAAAAAGAGAATCAACTGATTTAAAGCTATCCATGTGAAGCCTAAGGTTTCTTTTAGTCCAAATTGTATAGAAGCCTATGGTTTCTTGCCAGCTCAGTAGGACCATTTTCCTTTTGGTTCTTTTGCCTATAGGTTTTTGAAGGCTTTGCATCATTGCATCCCAGTTACGGTGAGGAGAGATTCAAGTTCAGTGACATATGTGATAAGTATCCCATAGATTCCAAGAGAACGAATAGTCAAAAATATATGGTTTAGAGACTGAGTTGCCGATCAATAGAGAAGGCAAAGAGGGTCGGTTTGAAGGCCCCAACTCAGGATCCTATCTTTGGTTAGGCATCGATTCAAGACAAAACAAAAAAAAAGTTAAGTAATGAAGCTGTGTTTTCAAATTCCCTCAAGTTCCATACAATGTAGTGCCAAGGTACTTCCGTGTTATGATCCTTAATAGCTGAGTAGATGTTTCATGTAATAAGACTATCCTTTGATGTATCATATATCCACCATTCGGAGTCATATGTATTTGATGTAATTCAAGTGGTAACTGAAAATGCTACTGATAACATCGTTATTTTACTGTTTTTAGGTATAATGTTGAGATGATTAACAAGTGTTTTAGTATGATTTAAGTGATTTAAAGTCATATTTTGAGTATTTCTGGTTTCAAGGAATCATTACAGTTTTTTAGGCATAAAGGATAAAAAAGGGAGAAAAACATGTTTTCTACAATTTCTAAACTCCAAATTCAAGGCTAAGTTTGAAGATGTTCCCGTGGACCAAATGCAACGTACAATATGTCATTGGAAATATAGAAGAGTCATCTTTCATTTCCAATTTAAATAAATCCAATCCATTCATCTTATCATAATTTATGATGAGAACATTGAAGACATGTCCTACAGAAGAATCCCATAAGCTTCACTAGCGCGGTTGGAGAAGCCCGTACCACACTGGAACCTCTCCTTGGCATGGACAGAGAGCCTGTGACCACGTTGGCTCACTTTCGAAGGCCCATTGATCCAAAACGGCTTCACTTCACTTATATCAGCCCTAAACTGACTTAAAACCCTAAACTGACCTCCATCGAAGATCTAGCTCTTAGTTCATAATTGCTTCGAAGCTTGCTTTGTTTTCAACATCATTAGGGAGAAGATCACTTATGTAATTCTTAGAGAAGTACCTCTGAACCCTCTTGCTTTATTGAATACATTTATCATGTATAATCTTTCATCATCTTTGTGTTCGTTTGCTTTGATCAGCAACCCCGTCAAGAAAAGCCAAAACACAGAAAAAACAGGCGATGTTCGAGCTGGACCGAAGATACGCGAGAGAGCTCCTTCATGGACCATCCGAGGATCAACATCAACCGAGCTAAGGTAAGTGATGTGAATTCGATATTTGTGATTGTTTCAGATCCAAACTGAAGACTCTCTTTGAACTCGAATATTTTGAACACTTATGTTTGTTTTATTTTGTCCAAGATGTTTAAAAACAGTATAGTTTTTATTTTAGTTCTTTTAGTTGGTGTGTGTGTATTAGTTTCTTTCCTTTTTGGGGTAAAACCCTAGGCCCTCGAAAGCCATAGGTGACGAGCAGTTTATAAGCTCCTTAGCAATTTGTAGTTTGATAAGTTTTTACGTATGAATAACAGAATGCAATTCTCTTTGTTGAAGAAAACTCTAGCTTTAGTTCTTTGCAGCGGAATCCCTCTTATAACCCGAGTGTTTTCAACCCGTATCAGAGATCCCTCATCTCCAATGTGTTGCTTGTTTGATCCAGCATCAGACCCCTTTACTTCAAAATCACAAGAGAGAGCTTACACCAACTTTTTTTTCCTCCAGATCGACATCTATCAATCGGCTTCAAGGAGAGTGCAAAGGCCAGCCTTGTCGCCACCATCTCTATCATCTAGACCTCAACTCTGAGGCCTATATCATGACCCGTTAAACCCATTAAATAAACGATCTTGAATAATTATAAACAGGTTCGCCCGTTTAGTCCCGTTTATATATTTTTATGTTTTGTTTTTGTGTTTTTTCTTTGATTTTTGGGGTTAACATATTTTCTTTAAGTACTAAAAAGTTTTCGCATTCACGAGTATTGCTTTGGGTTTATTAAAAATTATGTGAACGTTCAAAATCTATTAATTATTTACTTAAGGTAAATATGAACTATTAAAAATAATTTGCTACGTACTAATTAGTATTCACCAATTACTTAACGAATAAGATTGAGAATATAACTTTTTGTAAAGATTTGGTAGATTTTTTTGTTTCACATAGAATTATATATATTCATTTCTAGAATAGTATTATGTTTATTTATTAAAGAACATGGACAAAAGTTTAAACTTGTATAGTTTTTAACGAAAAAAAATGGCTTAAATAAGCTAACCAACTCTAAACGAATGACTACAAATATGGTGGGTCTAAAGGGGTTCAGGCGTAAACGGGTCTGTCTAAAATATTTTTGGCTAAAAGGGCCGGATCTAAAGAGGTTGGGTTTAAACGGGTCGGGCCAACCCTTATTAACATCACTAGGCTTGTGAAACTTCAATCTTGACAGAGAAATGTTGAAACGTTGGACTCCGTAAGGGTTTTCTAAGTGTATCAACAGGTTGATCATTAGTGGAAATGTGTGTAACTCTCTCCTATTGTATTTGATTCTTAATGAAATGATAGTGTAGTGCAATATATTTCATTCTTGAGTGAAAAACAGGGTTGGCTAACAAGTTAGTCGCTCCAACACACACATCAAACACGTGTCAAAACAGAGATTTTATCAATATAAGGTGAAAATCAAATTCAAAAGCAAAGACCTTGGAAGTGCGGAGAATAAGATGAGTATTGAGATTGAGATAGTTTGATGCGACAGCTGTAGCACGGCAATGATTGTTTTGGATACAGCTGATGGTGATTACAGTGTCAGCTTGTTGATGTCTAGACTCTAGAGAAAGACCTCAGCCGTCTCGAGCTGTCAATATCCGAATCCAACCTCTGTTAGCCACCGTTAGCACCAGAACAAACCCTAGAAACAAACCTTCCTTGCCTTTGCGACCACCTCCGCCATCGCCAGATCGTTCTCTTCTCCACTGCTAACCTCGATTTCGCCGGAGAACAAGTAAACAAAACTCAACAACTAAACAATCGAGGCTAATTTCGGTAAGAGAAGCACCAGAACCTCTAAGGATGATCTTTGACTCTGTCTCTCAGAAGAATTTGTTCCTCAATCGCGATAGTAGGAACAAGACGAAGAAGGAGAACAAAACCTAATTTGGGGGAAATGAATTACTATGTTTTTTTTACTAAGTGTTTTTTGACTAAGTGGCGCTATAGAAAGTTTTTTGTCGTTAAGTATTTGGCGGATTACTGAAAATTTGGGGGAAAATTTTCACCAAAACTAAAAAATTGTAAGTGTTTGGTATTTAATAGCAGAAATTTTGGCTTTGCGTTTTTAAAATGCTATAAGAGAGTATCCCATCCGAGCACATCCTCTTTAATAACACTTATCAAAATTGTGCTATCCTATATTGCTATCAATGCCTATATTTCTTGTAGTGTGACCAATGACCTCGGTAATGGAACGCAAAGTTCACTAGCAATGAGTAAATCCATGAGACTTCAGAGGATATGTTAGCCACACACCCATGTGTTCTACTTTCGTGGAGGATCTAGTCATCTAGACACGTCATTTGGCTTCTTCAAGAACCAAGAGATAGGATGCTTTCCAAGGTAAACAATATATGCATTTTTGGATATAAAGTTTTATGCAGCTCCAACCCAGGTTTTATCAGAAAATGCATGGAGTGAGATGATACGGTCCTCCCAAGGAAATTGTCACTATAGAGTTGGCAAGATAGATGGATAGGCCTTAGAACTAAGAAGATATAATCTTCAAAGAACAAGGTAAGGTGGATCGAAAGATCACATAGAAGTTGCATAATGTCTTCTGATTTACCCCAACTTGAATCCTTTACATATGACACACTATGACGAATTCAAGGTTGATTGAATAGATATGATGCACCAAACAATCGACATGACCCCTTGAATATGATGCACCAAGGCGGATCAAGTTTTGATCAATGGATATTACACACCATTGACGAAAATGAGAATCACTCTCAAAAGGTTCCAAAAATATCAAGAAAGTTTTATTTCTCAAATGTGGTTACATAAGTATCTATAGAAAATACTTGTGGTAAATACTAGAAAAATAAATTTTCTCCAAAGTAGAAAATACAATTCCAAAGCAATGACTTAAATAAACTCGAATAAATAAAGTTGAATAACTCTTGACCTCCAATGACTTTTGATCTTCACTTTTCATCACTCCATTTGGCCAGGAAATAAGGTGATAAGTTTGTGCTATTTTTGGACTTGTAATAGACTTAAAATGGGTTGGACTTGATAGTTAACATCATAGATGGATTTTTGAATGCTCTCCATGTCCAGAACTTAATAAATTAGCCCATTAAGTCCATCTTTGAATGATGAAGACTCCACTTTGCCTTTAATCCAGTTGGGTTGTGCCTGCATCTTCTTAGATTCTCCTTGCTGCTTCCCATGATCATATCATGACAGCTAGTTGTCTTGGCTAAGGAAAATTTCGTGTAATGATATTCATGCGAGATATATGAGAAAACGCTTGAATGCCTGCTAGTGATATGTGTTTGGTGAGTGTGTAAACTATGAAAGACAATTGACAAGATATGAGATGTTTGGAAGAGTAAATGCAAAGCATTACAGGCTTCCAATGAAACATATATACTTTGTTGCATCAGATAAAGATGTTCTATAGAACAGAGTGAGTTTTTGTGAAGATGTCATTGGTGTAGTTGCAAGTTTGGCCAATAGCATATTTGTGCGAGCTAGAAGATCGAGGATGTATCTCTGTTGTATAAGATTTTTTTGTCAACTGCTTATAATCAATTAAAACAGTTTAGAGATCCAAACTGGGGTACATGGTCTACATAAAGAGTATCATATGGATATAACCTACCATTACGTGCTGCTAAAGCATCCGCCTTAAAATTCAAACTGTGAGGAATTAAAAAAAATAATAATAAACGAAACAAATAAATTTTGGTTTCGCACGAATTCATCCATATATGTTGAGAAGGCAGACCATTCCATCAGTGTAGATATCATTCTTCACCAATTCAGAGCAATCTGTCGCAAAAGCTACATCTGTCTTCTGTTGTGCGAACATGCACGTCATGACCCAGATGAATGCTTCAAAAAAAGTAATATTAAGACATGATATTACACTTTTGGTTTTAATTCTTAATTAAGAAATATTATAATCACTTATATAATCACTTATATAATCTTATTAGATAATCATTTATCTAATATAGCTTCCCATATGAGACTTGGATTGACATCCTAACAACTTTAATCTGTCTTTCTCTTTTCTATTGTTCTATTTTATCTATCATTTTCTTTCTCGAATTGTATTTTTAATTGTAAAATTTGAAGGATTTAAGTTCAACTTCCCTCATGTTTGTGAGATTAAAGGAAAATATTCTAATCTTTACGCTCGTTCCTACTCCAACTTGCCAAAAAGAGTTTCAAATTTTAAAAAAACACTATGTCTTTATTTATTCTTCATTCAAGTTTCCAAGCATAAAGAAACAAACAAAAGTCATGTAATGGTCCATAACCACTTGATGCAGAATTATAACGACTCAAAGGACTACTCCCTCCTCCGCTATCTCCTTCCTCCGCATCGCTAAAACTCTCATAAACCATCGCCCCGACCGCAACAGGCTTAAACAAAAACAACCCTGAAGTCGCTGTCTCTGAACTTCCAAACAACCAATCATGAACATCGTAGTAGACCATTACCGGTGTTCTATCCACCAACACCATTTGGTTTCCCCTAAATTTCCATTGTAAATTCTTCACGTGCACAACAACAATCCCGTCGACGCTTATCCACATCTCTGGATCCGCTGCTCCGTTTGAGCTCTCTACCACCACTTCATGCTCCTTTCTCTGCTCGTCTAATCTTGACCTAGTCGAAAACGTCTTCTTCCCAAATATGCTTTCTTTTTTAAAATATATGAACCCTTCAACCAATGCTGGTCTTGATTTTGTACGCTTGTAAGCCTTTTGCTTTAAATCTCCCAACAATAAAACAACTTCTTCATCAGAAACTACTGCCACGTAATAATCTGAAACCGGCTCGGGGCTACCGTTTGTAGACAGTTTGGCCGATCGAAGATCCCAAAAGACCTCCACAAAGTTTCCTTCCACGTCAAATGTCTTTGACCCTCTTTTGCTCCAAAACTGCCATGGCTTCACGAGATCGATCTTGCAACAATAATTCATGTCATTGTCTAAACTTGAGACCATGACGGTAAGGGAATGGTTCATAAGATTCTTGGACCATAAAATGGTGATGTTACGAAAAAAACCTGCCACGTGAGCTTGGTAACCGCACGTGACCGTGCTATGAGGCGAAGGTGTTGCAGCCGACTTGAGTTGTGCCACTGTCTTTGTGTTGTCTGTTAGTTTTGCAGCAAATGCTGTGGGATTGCTTCCAATAGACGGGATTCGAAAAGATAACATATTTATCAAAATAAAACCCTAATATCCTAAAAGAAATGATAAAACACTTTGGTCAATGATAGCAAATGTATGTTTTTGCATAAGAATTTTGCCAAGATGGTGATCTTCCTCTATTGAAAAATGGATGAGGTGAGATCGTAAATTATTGTTAAACTGACAAAAGATTCAGTTTGTTTGATTCATTTGAGAATTGATAGATTGTTTTTTTGAGTTTTGGCAAGAGAAAGAAGAGTTGAGAAAATATTTGATGGAACACCGATTAAAAAGGAGTCTATATTTGACATCTTAATTAATATTGGCATTAGATAAAATTGGCTTTGTGCAGTTCAAAATATGTATGTAACAGCATATGTAATCCAATAAATAATTTCTTTATTTAGCTTTTCAAAAACTCCACGGTTTCAGCATCCCATTCTCCTCCTTCTCTCACATTCACATACAAAATTTGAAAATTAAGATGAAGCAAGCCATGAGAGACATTGTTATCTGTAAAGTATATATGTAAAGGATAGAATAGACAATGTTAAATCCCTAATTCTCTTATGTTATCTCCTATAAATACTTGTAACATTAACTCCAATAATAATTAAGTCATCACATTTAGATTATCTAGATATAGAATAAAATTAGAGTTAAGAGTCGGCATAAGATTAAAAAATGAAGCCTAATCTAAATATTATTAACAACAACCTAAATGAAAGATCTAATGAAAAACTATATAAATATTTTCATCAAACTATCTAAGCATCCTAATCTAATCTAATCCCCAGTCATACTAAAAGACTAATCACTTATATGCCTTATATGGCTAAGGATGCTATTACTTTGTTGGATCATCTCAGCGTAAGAAATTTCACATAAAAGAGAATTTTGTGGGTAAAATTTGACTAAAATCCTCATCTAATCTCACCCTCTCTAGTTACTTGATAATTGTGTAGTTACAGGAGCCATGATAGCTTTTACCTAGGCCGATAAGGTTGCCAAACGAGTTTTGTCTTTTGCTTTATACTTAACAATACAAGTGAAGGTTTTTAAGTGTTCCCCAAGCTACTACTTGAAACATTTTCTGCCTTTGATTATCTATTTCTTGTTCATATAAAGCTGAAACTATCATCATGTGTGTGTGCCATCATGATTTCTAGAGCAACGATTGAACTGAATCTACCGTAGATTTTGTTTTTTGGCTCTCTTCAATATTTAAAATACTATAAGCTTTACAAGTTAAAAAAAAAATTGCTACGAATGTTTGATAGTTTTTTAGTGTTTTTTTGGCTTTTTTGGTTTTTGGTATTTGGTTTTTGATTTTTTTTTTCTGTAGATTTTAGTTTTTTTTTCAAAATCTCATAAAAGTTCCTATAAGTTAGATTCTGGATTCTCTTCACAAATGTGAAAAAACTATCAAAATCCAGATTTCCTATTTTTTAGGGAATCCACTTTTTCTAAAATAATGAATGACAATAAATTAGATTTAAAAAAATCTAAATCCAAAAACTACTCTAAAAATCATTGCCATTCAAGGCGAGCTCTAAAATACACTAATTTTGTTTGTTAGTTTATTAAAAGCCCTGGGCAAAAGCACACCTAGCAGATGCTTAGATACACGGTACACCTCTGTCTACCCGGAGGCGTGCTTGTGTTTACTAATATAGGCATATAAATAATATGTAGAGTAGATTTCCCAATCCGACTTGGTAAGAGGAGAAATCATATATCTTCATTTCTGATTTTGCTTTTGTGAGATTCAAATTTAATGTAAATTCTTTGAATACTCGCCATCTCATGTCATGACACTATCATCCTCCACCGCGGTGGCCACAAGAGGCTGATCGAAGAAAGATGTGAAGAGGTATATGATCATTTCGTACAATATCTCTGTCAAATCTTACTCATTATAATATAGTAAATATCAGCCAATGAAAAGAGCATTTCCACTTTTGATAAGAGAAGATAGAGCCACTATATAGGAACCGATTGGTAGGAGACTTTGAAGGTTTTAGAAAAATTTAAAGACTTCAAAGTTAATTTTCAACCAATCAGACTTTAAAATATTTATTTTGTTTTTAAGCCTTAAAAGTCTAACTGCTATTTTTAAAATCTACTAGATCTTTATTAGTTCTATTTTTTAAAGTCTCAAAAATGAGACTTTTGAGACTGTAGAAAACTTTTACGTAACAATTGTTGAAATAATGTTTTTGTTTTGTTAATCAATTCAATAATACAAAATTAATAATAAATTACAGCCAAATAATAAACAAACGAAAAAATCATACATGTAACAATAAAATTATTCAAAACAATTTATTATTTACTAATCAAAATAATTTATTATTTATTATTCATAATAATTTATTATTTACTATTCAAAATATATAACAAAATTATGACTAATTAGCATATAATTGTCAATAAATTAATATTATTAGCACATAATAATCTATCAAGAATCATTCAAAAACAATGAAAAAATTTTCAAAAGAAAAAATTAATTACTATTTTTAGAGATTAGTAAAACGTTATAAATACATGAACCTATGTAGAGTTATTTTTTATTAGATAGTTAGAGTTCTTCAAACTTACATTATCTACAGCACATAATAATGTAGAAGTTGTTTCTGTATAATAAGTCTGATTGGTAACAAAACTCGTAGAAACTATGATTTTAAATATTTTTTAAAGTTTGATTGGTAACAAAATTGTAGAAATTTTTAAATAAATATATTTTATTATACCATATTTAAATAAAAATAATGACATAAACTGATAAATAAATTTTATTAATAGTAAAAATTTTGGGAACAAAATAGAAAACTCATAAATAACTATTAGTAACCAAAAATTGTATCTGGTCTTGCTACGGGAGCTTCCGAATTATGAAGATAAATATTGTAAAAATACTCAAAATCTAATTAAATAAAATAACTACCGCAAAGTAGCCCACATAGTGTTAGCTATCTCCTCACGAACACCTTCCATGTATTCTCTAGAACTAAGCTCTTCTTCCGTCATGTTTGGAAGTTCTTCATCATATGCGGCTGCATGTTCGTTTGGATGTTCTTGTGGTGACAAAAAATACTCCACTGTTATCGAATGGTTATTATGTTATAATACAAAAAATATATCACTTATAAAAATAAGATTGACCTGTTTTCGGTCGTTCCACCATTCTTCGTCCATGTCAATTTCTCTTGTTTCTGTATCGACATTTACTCATGTTCTTGTACTTAACCTTCGGTATACACCGTACCATGTTTTAAGACTGTCATAGTGATTTTTAAAATGTTTCGAAGTTAACTCATATCCGGTTAACTGATAAAATTTAGAGATCAAGCGTTATTTTCCTTCCTTGGTTAGGAAAGTTTCTTTCCAATTTTCTTCATCTTGTTCGGATATGAAAGTAGTAAGGAAAACCTCCGTCTTGTTATCCATCCAAGTGATTTTTTTCTATTAATGTTTAACCAAAAAACACACATGTATTTGTATAACATAATATACATCAAAGTTTTAAAATATAATAAAATATTATACATACCTTCCGAGAAGAAGATGAAGTCATTTCTACAACAACAACAAAAAAATTTAAGGTTTCAATCAATCAAAAATATTATACATATCAAAATTACAACTATCTACATAAAAGTACCTATTGGAAATACAAGTTTGAAGAACTCTAACTATCTAACTATGTATTTATAACGTTTTACTAATCTCTAAAAATAGTAATTGATTTTTTTTTTGAAAATTTCTCCATTGTTTTTGAATGATTCTTGATAGATTATTATGTGCTAATAATATTAATTTATTGACAATTATGTGCTAATTAGTCATACTTTTATTATTTATTTTGAATAGTAAATAAAAAATTATTATGAATAATAAATAATAAATTATTTTGAATAGTAAATAATAAATTGTTTTGAATAATTTTAATGTTACATATATGATTTTTTAGTTTGTTTATTATTTAGCTGTAATTTATTATTAATTTTGTATTATTGAATTGATTAACAAAACAAAAACATTATTTCAACAATTGTTACGTAAAAGTTTTCTACAACCTCAAAAGTCTCATTTTTGAGACTTTAAAAATTGAACTAAAAAATATTTAGTGGCTTTTAAAAATAGCAAATAGACTTTTAAGGGTTAAAAACAAAATAAAAGTTTTAAAGTCTGATTGGTTGAAAATTAACTTTGAAGACTTTAAATTTTTCTAAAGCCTTCAAAGTCTCCTACCAATCGGCCCCAAAGTCTCCTACCAATCGGCCCCAAAATCTCTACAGTCAAATTTTTTACAGTCAAAAGCCTACAGTAAAAACCTAAAATAATAGTTCTAACCAATCGGGCCTATAATACTTTAAATTACAAGAGCAGCTACAGATGAGGTTTCATGTCACATAACTAAATATTATGATTTTTGTTTTCCTTTTTCACTTTATATGGTGAGATTATTTTTTATATCACATAACATGGTTAGTTTGTTCTGTTAGACGATTTAATGATGTGACTAAGTTGACAAAATCAACAAAAATGAAAAATCAACAAAATTTTGTTATATATCTCATCGCAGACAAATTTGAAGTGACTTTTGTCAACCGTTTTTTAATTTGAAACATTTTTTTTAACATTCCCCCATATGTTACAAAGGCTGTAGGCATTTTCATCGATCAGCCATTGTAAACCAGTCCATTAACTTTTTTTTTTTTTTAAAGTTATTTGACGACGATCTCCCAAGAATATGCATGCAAGGATGGTGACTGACTTCGTTGGTCCATCTATAAACCAAGTTAGCGTATGTTAAATAAAGATTTGTATAATCCATCTACAGATTTTGAATATTTTTTAAAATTATAATAGTTTAATGAATAAATATTCAGACAACTTATAGAGGGTTAGAATATGAAAACTGTTTTATTCACTCAAGCAATTAGTTCCAAATAGAATATCTAATTATAATATTTTAAATCTTCTTAATCTTGATATTAGGCATATATGATATTATTTTTAAAATTTGGAAATGATTTATTTGTTATTAATTAAAATGCTTTCAAATAAAATTTTTATAATCAATGTAATCTTTGCTACATTTTGAATCATAACCTTTGTAGCCGAAACGATTTTGAAAATGTTGCCTTGATCCCTAAGTCCACACTTCCTTATAAATAGAATGAAGAGTTCCATCTTCAACCTCACATCATCTCTATCATGCATTCTTTTGTTTCCAAGCATTCTAGCTAGCTTTTATGTCTCATGCATGGCTTCTTTCATAAGAATTTCCGGCTTCAAACCCTTTAAGAGCATGTGGAAAAGAAATTTCAAGATTATAAGACTATGAAAACAATACTCTCATTAGATATGGTAAAACCATTAAAATAATTTTAATGATACTAAGCTTAGTCTATTTACTATCCATTTACTT
>CM051384.1:8979246-9004246 GCA_028015245.1 Cardamine occulta
TTTTGTTATTAATTCATCAATCTATTTTTTTTTTCGTTGTCAATCACTAACAATTATATTTACAATGGAGTTTGTAGATTTATTATGATTCGTCAATCTTTAGAAACTTCTTGCTATATGATTTGACGTGTGAGTTGTGGTTCAATGTTTTTCAGGCGAATAGGTATTGCTAGAGTTTGTCTAGAAGCTAAAGACAACAAAAGTACTTGGTCAGAAATATGAGATAATGTGGACAAATTTTAGTTGGACTGTCAGTTATAAAAAGTGCGTATGTGGCGCACGCATGGCTCACCATGGCAAGGAGAAAATCACCACAAAGGATGAAGCCATGACCATGTCTAGAAAGCATGCGCCTTGAAGGCGCCTTGTTCGAAGTGATGCACACCGCGGTTAGGACATGTAAACTGGGATGCAAAAAAAGTAAATATGTATGTTCTTTGAAATATCTAGTTTACTTAATACTTACATAATGATAAATTAAATACGTAAATATTTATACATATTTAGTTATAATTTGAAAATGGATGGAGACTCTTCAAATGATGATTTGGTTTTTGAAGATAATGAAACTAGTTATGCAACTAGAGCATCCACAACTTCGAGTAGATTGGAAAAAAAAATGTATTGATAGCAGCTCAAATCCCAAAGCATCTGGTACACCACCAACTCTTATATTGTTGGTTGATGAAGATGATGATGATGATATGGAGGAGAATTTTAGTGGAGATGAAGTTCATAAGGATAATCTAGGCGATGAGGAGGAATATGAATACCATTCTTTAGATTATCCTTAGTACTATTAGATTTGCTTCTCTTGCAAATTGTTTTCATCATATGGTTCTGTAGATTGGGTTAAAAAGGATAAAGACATTTACTATTTTATTAATATGAGTTGCGCTTTATGTCGAAAAGGCGATGCGCCATAGACACCATGGCTCAAGGCTCATTTAAGGACACTTGGTGCCACAGTGTGCTTTTCGCCATTTAAAACCCGCACATGGTAATGAGCCGTGTTACAGTTGAAGATCAGTTACACTGTTGTAGATTAGTGAGAGGTGCATGTGGGGACGGGAGAGGTAGTTTGCATGTTGCTTTTGTGCGATGTTATTTGCTTGATAGCTTTGTTTGAAAGCATATTGTTTGATTATTTTATGACTAGTGATATTGTGTGATTCCTAATGATGCAATGAGATAATGTGGACAAGCGAGATCGTTCTCATTGAGTAAATTGTAAAATATTTTACCCGCGCCTCCTTCTATGGATGAGAACTAGGAGCGGAGTAAGGAATGTTCGAGGTGGTAGGAGGGTTTTCAGAGTTTAAGTTTAGTTTTTGTTTAAGACATGAATTAGATTTTGTCTATGTTTTCAGTTATTCTGTTATGATCTTTTAATAGGCGTTTAAAGATACTGATTTTCAAATTTATTAATGAGGTTTTATGAGATATTTATGAAATAAGCTTATATGTTTACAAATATTTCTGAAAAGAGAAGTTTGGGGTGTCTTAGATCTAGTCCGGAAATCCTTGTGATCATCCTCAGTCATTTTTTAAAGCCTCTTCTTCATCATGGAAAACACTCATTTTAACGTAGTAAGTGATAACAATGCTCATAAATCAATAACTTTTAGAATGAGTTTAGTACTAAATTTGTTAGGGACTCGCCAGCATTTATGCTCCTTTATTGCTTCTATGCAGTCCAACAAAACTTGTTATACATCTGGATTTATAATTATAATATAATACTAGTTTTGTCACTGTTGAAAGTCTTATTTTCATTTTCTCATATGATATAATAAGGCTTGACAACAAACGTCATTTGGGTCCAGCCCTCCTGGGCTTAAATTTTTTCGGACAATAGTGTCCAGCACGGAAGGAGAGATAGATTTTAAACAATTCAAGACCTGTATATATGTCACAACTCCCAAATCATCATCCAATAGTAGCTGAGTACTCTGACGCCAAAAGGAAAAAAAAAAAAAAGTAGCCGAGAGTACTCTAGTTTGTTATGATTATTTTTATGTATCAATTACATTAAAATATTGAAATCAGGTAAACGTTATGGAGAATTGCTTTATAAATAAATATGAAGTCAAAACTAAAAACGGAAGTTACAACCAAAAAAAGACAAAAGGAGTTATTTGCATAAACCAAAAAAAAAAAGTAAATGAAAGACGTTCGAAAGGTGGCGAACATGAAGGTGGCGAACATGAGTTCCATGCAAAATAGTTTTGAGATGCTCAACAACAACAAAATATCAAATACCAAATCAAATAGGTCATAAGCAAATGGTTTTTCAGAATTTGTAAAGGTACACAACTCCTCAAGATCAAACAAGAGGTATGAAAATGATATAAGAAAACTAATTAATAGGATGGGAAAATATATTATTGGATGAACTAGGAAATGAATTTTCGAGCCCAAACATGTTTTCCTTTGATGGTGAATTTGTTCTTAGTCTCCCCACAGCTTAAAATCTCTGGAATCATAGCTGCAGAACGTAACACCATCTTTGCATAGAGCACCTGCTCATGACCTACTCCAGGCATAAGTATCGCTTCGATAATATTCCCAAATCTCCTTTAACACCAAATGAAAACACTACCATTTAATCAAACACTCAACTATATATGTAACATATCCATGAATAGCTTATAACTGATGATTTAATTAGTACCTGGTGAAGTAGGCATACAATTCTACTGCAGAAATTGGGTGTCCTTTAGAGAATGTGAGGAAGAGAGTCCTATCATCTGCCATGACTTGTGCATCCTCAGAGACTGCACCAACCTTGCTTGTTTCTTATTGACCACTTAAGATCTGGTTACTTGATTCAGCCTTATGAACAACTTTGCTAATTGCCAACTGATTCATCTTCTCCATCATCTTTTCCCTCTCTTGATCAATATACATCTTCTTCTTATTATGCATCTCAGCCTGCACAAGTATATCTTCAAAAGCTGGGTAGCATGTACAGGTTAAATGTTTCTTCATTTCATTGAGAACGTTTTCGCGCTCCTTATGGATGACTGGGAGACACTACAAGAAATCTACCGCAAAACCGACGGTATTTCTGATAGAATTAATATCCGTCGAAAAACACCGACGGATTTCCGACGGAAATTAAAATTGTCAATTCCGTCGGAAATCTGTCGGTTTTTTTCGACAGATATTAATCCGTCGGTTTCTGTCAGAAATCCATCAGTTTGCCGTCAGTAATTTCTGACGGATTTATATCCGTCGGAATATTTGAACGTTAATATAGCCGTTGTTATAGCCGTTAAATTCCGACGGATTTCCGACGGCAAGCGTTATTATATATATGTTACCATACTTCTCCATTCAATCACAACAACAAATTTCAACCCAACAATTCTAAAAAAAACGTGTAGAGAGAGATGTTGTCTTCTAAAGATTTAAGATCGTGGATGGATGAAGAAATGTTTGATCCGGAGTCGAAGTTATTAAACGATGGTTATGCACGAGGTATATGCGAGTTCATGGCCGTTGCTGGAAATCAACCGTAAGTGAAAACAAGTGGTAAGATGAAATATCCATGTTCAATTTGTCACAATTCTCGTAATGTTAAGATAGAGATAGTTTGGCATCACTTGTATAGCAATGGATTTATGCCGGGTTACAAGATTTGATATCTACATGGAGAAAGAAATTTTGATTATGGTAGTAGTAGCAGTGAACCCTATGTTGCAGATAGCTTAGGGGAACATAGAACAGAAGTAGATTTTGGTGTTAGTACAGTTGAGATGGTGAATGATGCGTTTAGAGAGAATTTGCCATCGACCGTAATAGATGAGGATAGAGTTGAAGAACCAAATGTAGAAGCTAGAAGATTTTTTGATATGTTAGACGCAGAGAAGCAGCCATTATATGATGGGTGTAGAGAAGGTCATTCACCTTTATCATCTGCCTAGTAGAATGATGACCATTAAGACGGACTTCAATTTGGCAGAGGAATGTGTTGATGCGATAGCAGATATGGTGAAAGATCTTTTGCCTGAAGAAAATCTTGCACCGGCATCATACTACGAGGTACAGAAACTTGTAGGTGGTCTTGGTTTGCCGTATCAAGTAATAAATGTGTACATCGACAACTGTATGATATATTAGAGAGAAGATGAAGACAGGAGAAGTTGTCAATTTTGTCGTAAACCAAGGTTTCAGGATACTAGTGGGAGAGTTCCAATTCCATTTAAACGCATGTGGTACTTACCGTTGACTTCAAGGTTGAAGAGGTTATATCAATCTGAGCACACGGCAGAGCAAATGAGATGGCATGCAGAACATCATCAAGATGGAGAGATTACACATCCTTCAGATGCAAAAGCGTGGAAACATTTTCAATCCATGTATCCGGATTTTGCGTTTGAGAGAAGAAATGTGTACCTCGGGTTATGTACAGATGGTTTCAACCCATTTGGGAAGCATGGAAGGCAATATTCGTTGTGGCCCGTAATCGTAACACCGTACAATTTGCCCCTGGTATGTGCATGCATCGAGAGTTTTTATTTATCTCCGTTTTTGTTCCTGGCTCTGAGCATCCGAAGATATCACTAGATGTATTCCTCCAGCCATTGATCTATGAGTTACAAATGCTATGGAGTCACGGTGCTGAAGTGTTTGATGTTTCGAGCCAGCAGAATTTTAGGATGCGTGCGGTTCTTATGTGGACCATTAGCGATTTCCCAGCATATGGAATGTTATTTGGATGGACAACTCATGGAAGATTATCGTGCCCGTATTGCGAAGACAACATAAATGCTTTCCAATTGAGGAAAGGAAGAAAGTCGTGTTGGTTTGATTGCTATAGAAGGTTTCTACCGAGGGAGCATCTGTATCGTCGGTCTAAAACATTATTTATGAAAAATAAACAAGTGTTTGAAACTCCACTTGATGAGCCAGATGGTAGTACTTTATTGGATCAGTTGAGAGATTTTGGTGCTGCGATGACTTCTGAATGTGGAGGTAATGGGCATGAAACTATTTACGGAGTCGGAGAAGTTCATAATTGACACAAGAAGAGTATCTTTTGGGAATTGCCTCATGTTGAAAAGAACTTCTTTGATAACATAACGAATACGGTTTTAAATGTACCGGGGAAGACAAAAGACAATCTGAAGTCTAGGTTGGACTTGGCAGAGATTTGTGATCGTGATTTTCTTGAAATTCTTCCCAATGGTAAATATCTTTTTGCTCCGTACTGGTTGGATGCACAAAAGAAAAAAGAATTTTTTGATTAGATTCAAGACGATGTCAAATTCACTGATGGATATGCATCTAATCTACGTAATTGCGTTGACTATGGAGAATGAAAGTTTATCGGAATGAAGAGTCATGATTATCATGTTGTGATGCAGCAACTTCTTCCATTTGCTTTTGCGGAGCTCCTTCATAAAGATGTGTACGAAGCAATTGCAGGTATTAATCGTTTTCATGTGTATTTTAACAATTACTGATATTTATATTTTATATATATTTAAATTTCTGTATTTTTATTTGCAGGAGTTGGTGCTTTCTTTCAGGATTTATGCACGAGAACACTTACACTTGAGGGGATTCGCAATTTAGAGGACAATATACCCTTGATCCTTTGCAATCTTGAGAAGATATTTCCGCCGTCCTTTTTTGATGTTATGGAACATCTTCCGATCCACCTCCCTGATAACATTGCATTTTAGCATGTTTTTACTATTGTTTTATTATAACTTAGCATAGGTTTTAGGTATTACTCTTATCACTTATTGCATTTATTTGACATTTAGGATATTTAGTCTCTTTGCATTAGTTTGCATGCATTTTACATACATGTGGTACTTTCAGGTACTTGGAGCTGCAAGGAGTCATCACTCGTGTGACCTCTCAGGCTAAGAAGTGACATGAGGATTTCTGCAAGGAGTGCCTACTCGAGTGACTGGAAGCCATACAAGTGAAGACTGCCCAAGAAGCTCAAGCCACTCGATTGAGTTACGCAGGTAAAGACTCGATGCAAGCTACTCGAGTAGTCCACTCGACTGCTCGGTCAAGTGGAGAGCAACACCTCGACAAGATTCCACGATTTATAGCGAGACGTTTATTAACTCTAATTCTCTTGTATAAATACCAAGGTTAATGATAACTCGGGGGGGATTTTTTAGACCTTTTTATTCTGTGCCGCTTTTAGTAGATTAGCTTATCTCTCTTAGTTTTCTCTCTAGTTTATCTTTAGATTTTTGATTCGGATTTTTGCAACTCTGGGTAATTTTAATAGATCGAAGTTTACCTTTACTGTTCATTTTTCGTATTTTCTTCCTCTTGAGATCATCTTTCATCTATGATGAGTCTTAACTTTTTCCAGGGATTAAGACACAATAGCGTGAGAGTTGGTACATCAGATGTTGATTTACGTCATGACCCAACTATTCACTTGTTATGAGTCTTTCTTGGCTTTGACGGATCGATCCTTAGGGCAAGATTTGTAGTCACTGGACCTCTAGGCTCGGAGTAGGCTAGATCTTCAGATCCATCACCACGACAGTAGGTTGGGTTGGAAGTGAGAACCATCGTCAAGGGATTCACCCTGAGTTAAGATTTTTAACACCCGTAGCAGATTTAAGTGTAGATTACCCTATGACTCCACTCCCTAGGATCTTTATCGTCTTCCATAGTTTTAATCTTAGTTCTATCGTTTATTTCTATTGCTTAACTTAGTATTCACTGTTTTTGTTCCTGTCACTCGATCATTTCACTCGAGTAGTTCACTCAAGTGACTCAATCAATTGATACCAAACTTTGTGACTTTTCCTGTTAATTCCATGACTTGTTAAAGGGTGACAGACTTTAGCATTTCTAGGGTCTAGCTAAGTTTATTTATCTATTGCATCATTTAGGACTGTTAGTATTCACAAACAACTTCTATAAACTTGGCTAGAATTAAGTGTTAATGATCTCATCCTTTTTGGTAATTTCATTCACCCGATGGATTGACACTTTACTATACTATCAATTGATTAAAAACTCAGGATTTTAGTGTTGTGCTTAGGGTGTTAGTTTCATCACTTCTCATTCTTTTCACTACATAAAAATCAAGTTTCAATTTGGCGCCGATGCCGGAGATCGATTTAGAATTACAATTAGGATTTCATTGCATTTGAGATCCAGTTCTTTTACATTCTATCCTGTTACTAATTCTTGTACACTTCTTTCTATTTAGGTACCCCAAAACTTGAGTTATCTACCCGGGTCACCTAGTCGAGTGTATCACATCTTTCCATGGCTACATCAATAGTCTCACACGAGACACCATTTCACACTCCAAATAGATGTGGAATAGCTGCTCCAGAAGCAAATGCTGATTTCAAAATCTCTGGGGGCATTATTTCCATGGTTTCAAACAACAGGTTTCACGGGTGGGCATCTGAAGACCCTCTTGAACATCTAGATATCTTTGAATGAATCTGCAGCCTCGCAAGGGTCCATGAGATTACTGAAGATGGATATAAGCTAAGACTGTTCCCATTCTCCTTAGCGGATAAAGCCACTACCTGGGAAAACTCTCTCCCACCAGGATCCATCACAACCTGGGAATCCTGTAAGGCTTCGTTCTTCACCAAGTTCTTCTCAATCCAACGAACTGCGATGTTTCGGCAAGTGATATCCACATTTCACTAGAAGTTGGGTGAAACTTTATATGACGCTTAAGACCGATTCAACAGCTATCTCATGAAGTGTTCACACCACGGTTTCTCCAAAGCATTATTACTCTGCATAATATATCGTGGCATCTCATCCATGGTCAGGATGTGCCTTAACACTGGTAGCAATGGGAATTTCTTAAGCGCTGAAGCACAAGCTGGTTGGATATTGGTAGAAAACTTAGCAAGATCAGATAGTATTTCCAACGAGGAATATAGATGAGGTATTTAGAATGTTCATGCATTCGAGGCCGATGGCAGATCAGATATTCAGATTCTTCACGCGAAGGTTAATATGATGCTACTTAAATCTCAGCCACCTCCAGCACGAGTTGCACCAGATGGCGACATCAAGCTGTTATTACAACAACTCATACATAGTCAAGACCAAACCGCTATTGCTTCCACGAAGCAAACTCTTGATCTTCAGCAGCAAAATCTTGATATTAAGCAACAACTCAGCAACCTCTACACCAAACAACAGTCATTGCGCACACTGGTCCATTCTACTCATACCAGTCTGACCGTAACTACACCCCTACCAGACCAGAAGATTAGTGCGATCACACTGCGAAATGGAAAATAGCTACCACTACGAGACCCTGTTTCTATCCCTAAGGACAGTGAGATCCAGGAGGGGGAGGGTGATTATCACGCAAAGACACAAGCACCAGTAGAACCACAACTCGAGTCAACTACTCGAGTGGCAGGTCGAGCGGCCTCGACTCCTGAAGATATTCTTATGAAGTCCAAGGAAAAAGGCAATCCTGATGACTTGTGCGCTTATGTACCTCCATTACCTTTCCCAGGGAGAAACAAGAAGCATCAGGTAGATAAATACAAAAAAATCTTTGAGAAACATTTAAAAGATATTGAACTTCAGATACCTCTTCTGGAAGCTCTAATGCTTATACCTCCAGCTCATAAATATTTGAAAGATTTAGTCAAGGAAAAAACCAAAGAAAATCAAGGTATAGTACTTCTCACTCATCAATGCAGCACCATCATATAGAAGCAGATAATATGCAAGGAAGAGCTTCAAGATTCAGGCTCCTTCACGCTACCATGCTTAATCGATGCTCTCACTTTCAAAAACTGCTTGTGTGACCTAGGAGCATCAGTAAGCCTCATGCCGCTATCTGTTGTAAAAAGACTAGGGTATACCAGATTTTCTCCCAGCAATATCTCCCTGGTATTAGCAGATCAATCTGTCCATCATCCACATGGGTTGCTAGAAGATCTTTCCGTTAGAATAAGGTACATCGAAGTTCCTACTGACTTCGTGGTTCTCGAAATGAACGAGGAACCCCCAAGACCCACTGATTCTGGGAAGACCATTCTTGGCAACTGCTGGAGCATTGATTGATGTGAAGAATGGCACCATTGATCTAAAGTTGGGAAAAGAAGTTATACAATTCAACATCAAGAACGCAATAAAGCAATTTCACATTTAAGTATTTGGAATAGGAGAGATAGAGGACCTGACAGAAGAATTCTTTGAAGAGATAGTTGAAAAGGATCACTTAAAGACAACCTTGACTACGTATAGCGGAGGAATGCATGTACATCCTGAGGCATCTTTTTATGAAGGAATTCTAAATACACCTCAACGAGCAGGAGCAGAAGATACAGTCGAAACACTGGGGAAACTTGAGGAAATCACAGCACTCGAGGAAGTCACTCGATCGGTGCACTCGAGTAAGCTACTCGAGTCGGCTCAGAGGAAACAACAATCGATTGACTCACTCGATTGCCCACCCGAGTCACACAACATCGAACCATCCGAGTGGTCTGAACTTAAAGCACCAACTGTCGAACTCAAGCCACTTCCAGAAGGGCTAAGGTATGTTTTCCTAGGTAAAAATGACACTTATCCCGTAATAGTGAATGATAAGTTGAAACCTGAAGAATTAAGCCTTTTGCGGAACGAGTTGAGGAAATTTAGAAAAGCTATAGGTTACTCGCTTGATGATATAAAAAGAATTTCACCTTCTCTATGTACTCATAGGATCCATCTTGAAAATGAAACACACACTAGTGTAGAGCACCAGAGACGTCTAAACCCCAACCTTAAAGAAGTAGTAAAAAAAGAAATCATTAAACTCTTAGATGCTGGGATAATCTATCCAATCTCCGACAGTACTTGGGTATCCCCTGTGTATTGTGTGCCTAAGAAAAGAGGAATCACTGTAGTTAAAACTGATAAAGATGAATTGATTCCAACTAGAACAATAATAGGTCATCGCATGTGCATCGATTATAGGAAGTTAAATGCTGCATCTAGGAAGGATCATTTCCCATTGCCATTTATATACCAAATGCTTGAAAGACTTGCCAACCACCCATACTACTATTTCCTTGATGGATACAGTGGTTTCTTTCAAATTCCCATACACCCCAATGACCAAGAAAAGACCACGTTTACTTATCCTTATGAGACTTTCACCTATAGGAGAATGCCATTTGGGTTATGCAATGCACCTGCGACTTTTCAAAGGTGCATGATCTCAATCTTCTCGGATTTGATAGAGGAGATGGTAAAGGTATTCATGGATGATTTTTCCGTCTATGGTTCTTCCTTCTCCTCATGTCTATCCAATTTTAACAAAGTCTTAGATAGGTGCGCAGAATCGAATCTAGTTCTGAATTGGGGAAAATGCCACTTCATGGTGACGGAAGGGATTGTTCTCTGACATAAGATCTCGGAGAAGGGCATTGAGGTACATAGAGCAAAAGTCAAAGTAATGATACAACTGCAACCTCCAAGGACAGTCAAAGACGTCAGGAGTTTCCTAGGCCATGCTGGGTTCTACCGAAGATTCATCAAGGACACTTCTAAGCTAGCAAGAACCTCACATGACTACTGTGCAAGAAGACAGAATTCATTTTCGACGCTGACTGTTTGAAGGCTTTCCATATGATTAAAGAAGCTTTAGTATCAGCCCCAATCATCCAAGCCCCAAACTGGAGTTATCCATTTGAGATAATGTGTGATGCTTCAGACTATGCAGTAGGAGCAGTTTTGGGTCAGTGAATCGACAAGAAGTTGCATGTTATCCATTATGCAAGTAGAACCTTAAATGAAGCTCAGGGGAGATATGCAACAACAGAGAAAGAGATGCTCACTGTCGTGTTAGCCATAGAGAAGTTTAGAAGTTATTTGGTGGATCAGAAGGTAACAGTATACATAGATCATGCTGCACTACGTCACATCTATGCCAAGAAGGACACTAAACCAAGACTTCTTAGATGGATCCTCCTTATGCAAGAATATGACTTGGAGATAGTTGACAAAAAGGGTATCGAGAATGCAGTAGCAGACCATCTCTCCAGAATGTGAATTGATAGCCCAGCACCAGTGAATGACTCCATGCCTGAAGAACAGCTTATGTCTGTAGGAAGTTTAACTCGACACGTGACTCGGCATGGCCACTCGAGTAGTTCACTCGAGTGCATCACTCGAATAACTCACTCGAGTAAGGTAGTCAAGTCAAGTCACTATAATTCACCCTGGTATGCACACTTAGCAAATTATAAGGCAACCGGCCATAAACCTATGCACCTTGGTGCCATTGCTAGGAAAAAGCTATATAGAGATGCAAATCACTATTTCTGGGACAGACCTTACCTTTACAAAAGGGGGGCAGATAGTGTGTTCAAAAGATGCATTGCTGAAGAAGAAGTGAGAGGAGTCCTTGAACATTGTCACGGTTCCACGTACGGAGGGCACTTTGCCACTTTTAAGACTCGATGCAAGCTACTCGACTAGTCCACTCGACTGCTCGGTCAAGTGGAGAGCAATGCCTCGACAAGATTCCGCGATTTATAGCGAGACGTTCATTAACCCTAATTCTCTTGTATAAATACCAAGATTAATGATAACTCAGGGGGGATTTTTTAGACCTTTTTATTCTGCGCCGCTTTTAGTAGATTTATCTTATTTCTCTTAGTTTTCTCTCTCTAATTTATCTTTAGATTTTGATTCAGATTTTTGCAACTCTGGGTAATTTTAATAGATCGAAGTTTATCTTTACTGTTTCTTTTTCGTATTTTCTTCCTCTTAAGATCATCTTTCGTCTATGATGAGTCTTAGCTTTTCTGGGCTTTTGATTTTAATGATGATCGCGATGTGTGAGTAGTGAATTTAGGGATTTTGGGGATGGATTAGGGTGATCTCACTTGATCTCTATGGGTTTTTGTTGATTGTTCGTAGATTCGGCTTTAGATCCCTCTTGGGTTAGTGATTTTAATGCTTGCTCTTTTCTGGCCAATTAGAGCATGATCGTAGGTGACTTCATGAGCATCAAAAGTGTCTTGAACCATCAGATCTACTTTTTCCAAGGATTAAGACACAATAGCGTGAGATTCGGTGCATCAGATGTTGATTTACGTCACGACCCAACTACTCACTTGTTATGAGTCTTTCTTGGCTTTGACGGAGCAATCCTTAGTGCAAGATCTGTAGTCACTGGACCTCTAGGCTCCAGTAGGCTAGATCTTCAGATCCATCACCACGACAGTGATTTGGGTTGGAAGTGAGATCCGTCGTCAAGGGATTCACCATGAGTTTAGATTTTCAACACCCATAGCAGATTTAAGTGTAGATTACTCTATGACTCCACTCCCTGGGATCTTTATTATCTTCCATAGTTTTAATCTTAGTTCTATCATTTATTTCGATTGCTTAACTTAGTATTCACTGTTTTTGTTCCTGTTACTCGATCATTTCACTCGAGTGGTTCACTTGAGTAAGTCACTCGATTGATACCAAACTTTGTGACTTTTCCTGTCAATTCCATGACTTGTTAAAGGGTGACAGATTTTAGCATTTCTAGGGTCTAGTTAAGTTTATTTATCTATTGCATCATTTAGAACTGTTAGTATTTGTAAACAACTTCTATAAACTTGGCTAGAGTTAAGTGTTAATGATCTCATCCTTTTTGCTAATTTCATTCACCCGATGGATTGACACTTTACTATACCGTCAATTTATTAAAAACTCAGGATTTTAGTGTTGTGCTTAGGGTGTTAGTTTCATCACTTCTCATCCTTTTCACTACATAAAAATCATGTTTCACTCCCCCATGAAGCCGCACTAGGTGGTCATATTCAATTCCGTTGGATGTATCCATTTGAGCGGTACACGTTCCATCTTAAGAAGAAGGTTGAAAATTTAAGTCGAGTTGAGGGGTCTATTGTCGCACAGAGCATCAACAAAGAAACCTCACATTTTGCAGAATATTACTTTCCATAGGAAGTTTGTACGAAGAGTAGATGTCCTGCTCGCCATGATGATAGAGGTGAGAAAGCCATGTATCCCATGGTGGTCTCTGAGTTGTTTTCGCAAGTTGGTCGAGTCAGTGGGAAAGGGAAGAAACGCAAATTATCACAACAGGAGTGGACTTACTTGCATATGTATATACTAACAAATTTTAGGAGATGGCGGAGTACGAAAGGTAAAAAACTTAATCTATTTAAATACTAAATTATTTTATACATAAGAATTAGCTTTCAAAGGTTATATAATGTTGTTTGCTTTCAGGATTTACATGGCAATAATACGTAACCATTTTCTGGAAAAGACTGAAGAAGAACTTGAACTGCATAAGGAGAACGATTATATTACTTGACTGCAATTTTACGTAAGTAGACTATAAGATTAATCTATAAATGACTTCAATTATTACGTAAGTGTTTAATATTAATTTTGTGGAAATTATTTTCTTAGGTTAATGAGGGAATTAGAGGTGGATCGGTTTTTCTGACATGGTTAGTGGAGTTAGTTACTGGCCCAATCTACATTGCGACCTCATACCCTAGGTATTGCAGTAGGGGATTTGCGTTTAGGATTCACGATAAGGGAAAGTCGAGACCAACTGTAGATTATGGTATTTTGGCTCAATCTGGTGATGTTTTCTACTAGGGAATCTCAAAGAAATATTGCAAGTGCGCTACCCTGGGATGTTGGACATGAGGTGCATTGTTTTTATGTGTGAATGGTATGATCCAGAAGTTGGGCGTGGGGTTAAGGTGAACCAATTTGGTGTCACGTCAGTAAATTCTAGAAGAAGACTTCGTACGTATGACCCATTCATCCTAGCATCACAGGCAGACCAGGTTCGAATATTTTAATAAATATTTTATATTACGTCAGTTTTTGGATTTAATTTTTGTTTCATTTGACTTCATAAATTACATTTGTTTTTTTAGGTATTCTATATTCGTTACCCTAGGGTAACACGGCGTTCAGATCCTTGGATTACAGTGACTCCAATTAATCCAAGAGGAAAAATTTATGGAGTTTCTGAGCACGATGTTTTACAACCAACTAGAAGTGTTCCAATGGATCATGTTGAGCATTATTTTGATACGTTCCTTGTGGTTGATTTAACGGAAATTGGTGATGATAGAGTTCATTCAAAATCAGAAGAAGAACTTGGAGAATTTGAAGAGGCCGAAGACGATATTCCTTCTGAAGGATCATTATCTGATTCAGTGTAGTACATTATGAACATTTTTTTTATATATTTTGTATTTTTATTTTGTATTTTAAATATTACTTTTAATAAAAATTAAAACCACAAAACCATATATAAATAAAAACATTAAAAATCATAAATAAACCCAAAAAATAAAAATAAACCACAAAAAAAAACCAAAAATCCACAAAACATCCAAAACCAAATTACACTCCAATCCGTCGCAAATCCGTTGGAAATTTCTGACGGAAATGACATTGGCAAGTCAATGTATGTCAATCCTTAAACCGAGACACGTGTAACCACAAACCCGTCGAAAATCCGTTGGAAATTTCCAACGGATTTCTGACGGGTTTGTAGTTTCGTCGTCGTTTACGATCCGTTTCTCTTGAAATATGTTTGTAGTATGCTTTGTTACTCATTTCAATGATAAAATATAAACAAATACATTGTTACATATTAAATATACGAAATTAGAAAAATTTAGTTGTTATGGTTATAAATCATCGTTTTAAGATATGTATCATTGTCTAACATGTAGTCATGATAGTCGGGATTTTTCTAATTTTGATATATATGATATGTTACAAGGTATATGTTAGTAGTTCATCATTGAAATGAGTAACAAACTATACTACAAACATATTTCAAGAGAAACGGATTGTAAATGACCACGAAACCTTAAACCCATCTGAAATCCGTCGGAAATGACCGACAGATATCCGACGGATTGTGGTTACACGTGTGCCGCCACAAGGTTTGACTGACCAATGAAGAGACATGCATGTCTCGCATATCAGACGGACATTAAATATTACGCGGCAAATTAATTTTTATCTCCCCGGGAAACTAAAATTTCACGTATCCGTCGGAAATCCGTCGGTCATTTCCGACGAATTTCCAATGGATATGCAAAATTTTAGGCGGGAATCTTCCCGAGACCGCATTTCATTTAATTTGATTAGATTCCGACGGAATTTCAGTCAGAATTCTTTGATAAATAATCTCTTCTTCTTCCTCGCAAATCAGTTACGCTAAACCAAAAGAATATTGGATATGACATTATTTATCTTAAGAATTTATATGATTTTGATTAAGAATTTTATTTTGGATAGGATTTGAATTAAGAATTGGATAATATGAATTTGTTATGTTAAATATTTTTTTTTACTTTATATTATTTATTTAAATTATAATAAATTATAAATTTGTTTTAATAAAATTATAATGATTTTTATTAATATATAATTATTTTTAGAAATTTATAATCATTTTTAGAAATTTATAATTATTTTAGACATTTATATTTATTTTAAGTAATTTAAAAAAGTAATTTGGTTTTAAAAATTAATAAGGGATTACGGATTATATGAAAGTTCTGGGAGCCGAGTATGTCAAGTTCCGGTAGGAGTAGGAGAGTTGCGAGGAGTCCTTCTACGGTATCTACCCATATTCCGGACACCGCATCACCTGTACCACCCTCTGCTGCATCGACACCACCCTCTGTTGCATCGACACCACCCTCTGCTGCATCGACACCACCCTCTACTGCACCGTCGCAAATGAGCGTCGAGGACTTCGTTGCTTTACCTGGACGAGAGAGATTCACTCGTCTTCATCCGGATTTTGTTGGGACAGACACATGGTAAGTTTGATTTTTCTATTTAAAAATATTAAATTTTATTTAATATTTTTTTTTATAAACTATTTAAAGTCTACAAAATAATTTGTTTTGAAGGTTTAAAGATTCGGGAAATGGGATTTCCAAGTCTATCAACCGGATGCTTAATGTATTGCTTCAGCATCCGTATCCGACGTACACCCAAATGCCCTTAGAAGAGCAGGAAATGTGGTTTCGGCAATTTGCGGTAAGTTTTTCATTTTCTTTATTGTTTACTTTGAATTTAAATAGTTTATTAGTTTTTTTTAATTTAATTTTCATTTTTTTCAGCAAGAATTTACTTGGGAGAGTCATATTACCACTTTGGTTAGAAGGGAGTTCCACAAAAAAGCGGCAATAATATATTCACGGAAGCTGAACGAGTGGAAGGGGTTGTGGTCAAGGAATCTTGTGTTAAGGGAGTTGGTTATGAACCCGGTCTTATGGAACGGGTTGATAGCGTACTGGAGTGAAGACGCTACGAAGGCAAGCTCCACAACCCACTCTGCGTGCCGGAACAGCGATCGCAAAGGAAAGGGTAAGGCGACGCACAATCTAGGAGCAACCAGTTTAGTCACAAAGGCGAAACAACTTGTAAGTTTTTGGTTTAATCAATATGTTGTTTTTTCAATTTTATATTCAAAATATTTACTATATTTGTTAATTTTGTAGTATCGGAAAGATGGTGTCCAACCTTCTACCCTCAGATTGATCGAAGTTACACACACCAACAAGAACACCAATAAAATCCAAGATGGTGTAGCTCGGGAGATCGTTGGCAACGTCAGGAAGATGGGTAAAGAGTTTCTTCTTACTCAACCAATCATTGAAGGAACCCCGCCTTTCAATGAAGTCCCGATCGAGAAGATCAACGAATTCGTCTACGAGGTAAGTAAATTTTAAAAATTTAATCAATTTTTATTTTATTTCAAATATTTATTCAACTTTTCATTTCTGCAGTGTACTCCGAAGACCAAAGGTCGGGTCTTTGGTCTTCCGGATGATTCATCATCTTACTCGGCTACTTCACGCTATTTCGGAGATCCTACCGCCGATCTTAGGGCGGAGCTCGCACTGAGTCACACAGAAATGGAGGAGATGGAGGCAAAGATGCAACGCCTTGAAGAGGCCGGAGAAGCGCAAAGGGAAAAATATGAAGCTGATCAACAAGCGATGTTCCAACGGATGAACGAATTCTTTTCGCAATATGCACCACCTCGACCGGGACCACCTCCACCGAGAGTTTAGTTTGATTTTCATATTAGAAACAATTTTTCTATTTTTTTATTTGAATTATTAAAATTTTTTAATAATATTCAATTTTAATTTTCAATACAATTCAATTTTAATTTTCATTTCTTTTTAATTTAATTTTCTTAAAATTAATAGATTTATTGATTTTTCAAATTATTATATTAAAAAAAAAAACTTGGCCGTCGGTAATCCGTCAGTTTTTACATCCGTCGGAAATCTGTCGATAAATGTCGGTCCAAAAACATCGGAATTCTGTCAGGAATCCGTCGGAAATATTCTGACTGGAAACCGATGAAACTATTCCGACGGAAAACTGACAGATTTCTGACGGATATCCAGAAACTAGGTTCGGTCGGAAATCCATCAGAAATACATCGGATTTCCGACGCGGTTTCCAATTCTGATGACATAGTTCAGACGATAAAAACCGACGGATTTCCGATGGATTTTTCTGTATGATCCCGACTATTTTCTTGTAGTGAGAGTAAGGTACCCTCCAGTCATGCGAGTGATCGTAGGTATGGTAAAGGACTTGTGGTTGGCAAAGTACGTTGAAAATCTTCATAGGACAACAAAATCAGACACGCCACGACTTCATCAGCCAATGTGTTGATGAAAAGGTCCGGTAAAGAGACAAGATTCATGAATAGGTTGTGGGCGAGACCACTTTTCTCTAGATAGAGGAGAAAGCTCATGACCTGAAGAGACTTGCTTATGTCTGGGCTTTGACTTAAGACAAGACGGGAGAAAAGGGATCTGTCAATCTTGTGGAAAGCATTGAACTCTTCTCG
The DNA here is from genome assembly GCA_028015245.1 of Cardamine occulta. Taxonomy (NCBI): domain Eukaryota; kingdom Viridiplantae; phylum Streptophyta; class Magnoliopsida; order Brassicales; family Brassicaceae; genus Cardamine; species Cardamine occulta. Next base: position 8,997,116 of record CM051384.1, read on the forward strand.
CTTCACGGATAATACAGATGAAGATGATGAGGAAGCCCAGGCCCGTTTTACGCCCATGGCAACATGGTCATTTACCATGGGCCCATGCAAAAAAGAAAAAAAATTTTAAAGAAAAATGGTTCAGAAATTTTTTTTTTTTAATTTATATTATTGGCCCATACCAAAAAACAATTGTACAAAGAAAAAGGCCCCAAAACAAGAATTTTTTTTGGTAAAAGGTTATAGCAAAATAAATTTGCCTAAGAACCTAAAACACTTTAAGACTGGCTTTACTTTTTTTTTTTCCAGTGAGTATGAGTTTATTGGCAGCTAAGTGATGAAGAGATAGGTAGGATTTTATATAACGAATCCACTGAAATGGTAAATATTATTTCTGGACAAACTTCATTATTTTCTTTATTAAGACACAATCTTCATGAACTACACGTATTCTCTTTTTGTTTTTCTTTAGTTGTCTCTACATTTTCCTTTTTACCCTTTTATGTGTAATTTTTTTATTATTTCCATTTTATTGTCTTATCTATTCAATGCTTAACCGCTACACAATTTTGGTGTTAGTTACAATTGTATAATAGATTTTAGTATTAGTTAGAACACTAGGATAGGGTTTACATCAAGTTCTTCTCTCATGTTATTTTTTTAAAGATTTACAGCCTATGAACTCTAAAAATTAAAATTAAGAATACAAGGACAAATGTACACAGACTATTCACATAAATACCTCTAAATATCCTGATATCCTACTATATAAAGGATGTGTGGATTCACTCTACATTTATGACTCAGACAAAAATAATATAAAAATCTAAGAGATTTTTGAGGCGTACGCATAATTTCAAAACGATTTTGGCGGCGCTTTCGATTATGTCATTATTTCCTTATACCTAACATATCGAAGAAATGTGGATTCACTCTATATTTAAATATAAACAGAAAATTTTAAATTAAGGCCATGAATGGTTGGTAAATTCTAAATAGTTTTTGGCTTTTGATTTTTATTTTTAAATTTTTTTGGTTTTTGATTTTTATTATAGATTTTTGAGGAAAAAACAAAGTTATTGTGGTTTTTGGTTTAACGTGGTTGTCCTCCATCTTCCTAAGCAGATTCAAGGCTGAGATAGTGTCGCCTATCTTACACATTCCATTTACACTGGTTCCCTAAGTAACAACGTTAGGTTCAAGACCTTTATCTACCATCCGATCGTCCAGAACTACTGCTTCGAGAACTCGACCCTCGCGTCAAAGACAGTTCATCAGAGTGGTAAATGTTACGACATTAGGTGTACATCCCACTGCAACCATATGATCAAATAAAGCTACGGCTTCAGAGATCCTATCTTCCAGACAGAACCCGTGGAGCAGTGTGCTAAATGTAACAACATTAGGCTGGACACCAAGTTTTGTAATCTTTCCAAATGTTGACAAAAGCAAAGGACAACCTTTGACAGCTGCAGAAACATTTAATTAGAATATTGAAGCTGTAGATATCAAATGCAATTTTCAGCATTTCCATCTTCTGATACAGAGAAATCACAACATCAGGTCGTTTCATTCTCATGATGATACTTATTACTTTATTGAAATCAATTGCGGAAGGGAGGGGACGACATCGAACCATTTCATCCAAAAAATCAATCGCATTATCTAAGCTTTTGATAAAGTGAAACCCACTTTTCAGTTTCAAACTCTCTCCTTCAAAAGTTCCTTTGCTGAAAGAAGGTAGACTCTTTGATGAAATTGTACCTTTCTTGGCAACACGACGATGAATCAACCTCGCACTGATCAATCTAGCAGAAGCAGCAGCAGATTCAGATCTCCAAACCATAGCCAACATATTGTTGTTTCACCTGATTTTGCTTTCCCAGCTCCGAGCTCTACACTGGATTAAGGAAGTGACTAACGAAATACTTGAGCCCAGTAAACCGGTAACTTTAAAATGAATTTTAAAATCATAACCGGTTCGATCGGAAGGATTCTTAAACCGATTCAATTGATTTTTTTAACTAGTGGTTTAGTCGGTGTTAACGGATGGCTAGAGTGGCTGATCAGAAGGACTCCGAAACCGTGAACGAGCACAATGCTCAAATGCCACAAATTGAAAAAAAATTAATCTATCATGCCACTCATTAATCTGAATGCCACTTTATATGTGTTAATCCTTTTTTGCCTTTAATGAAATTTGTTTTTTTTTTATTTAGTTTAGAAAAAAACAAAAATGAAAACACAAAGAAAAAAAAAAAAAAAAAAAACTCCCTCTCATCTTCGTCTATTTCTCACACCGGAGGTTGCCGGCTCACTGTACATCTTGCTGGCCGTCGTCCTATCTCCAAAGTCTTGTCATATTTCACGAAATCTGGAGAAACATGACAACTAGTACAAATGGTATAACTAAGAGATAATATGACAACTAATACAAATAGAATAACTAAGAGATAATAGTACAATTAGTACAAATGGTATCACTATGACAGCTTGTGTAATTCGTAATTTTTTTCTATTTTATTATATTTCCCAGAGGCGATGAAGAACATCCACACAAACATACATTTAAACTGTGGAGGGTAATATTTAGAAAAACATGAATGGATTTGAAGAAATTATGTATACATTATATTGTTTAAGACTTTATCTTTGGAGGAGATAACTTATTCGGTGTTAATAGATCAAATATGCAGAAACATTATGATATATGACCTTTAAGACCCCAACACATGAAGATTGTGTGTTTATATTTTTCTGTAAATATATTTCTTGGATTTGTACTATCATTTACAACTAGGTACAACTAAGAACATATCTCTATTTGTATTTATATTTAACAAATATGAAAACAATAATTTAAGGTTTATAAGGATTCCAAAACATCTTGAACTATACAAAAACCATTTTAAATCAATAAAACAAGAATTTATCATTTTTCTAATACATATTATTAATTTCACATAAAATACTCTTTATAGTATAAGGAAGACTTTGTAAGTGGACACCCTATAATAATGAAAAAGAGATGAAAACTATGATTTCGTATAAATTGAATTATGAAAACCTCATATATGATAATTAATAGAGGAAAATCATGTGGCCAACTATAATATAATAATTTATATCAAGGTTCAACTACAAATACGCAAAAATCACCAAAGTAAAACTATGAAGATGAACGAATAACTAATTTCTGAAATTATTTATTAACTATGAAGATGAAACTATAAATGTTAACGTCTTAACCAAATACTGAAGTTAATAAATAAAAAAAACACCAAACTTTGGTTTAAGTCAACAATACTCGACACTTCACCAAAAAACACCAAACTACTACCAAAGTACTAGAATCACATCAACTTTACAGCCCTTAAATTAAATTTTTAGATTTTTCATAATTCTTTCTTTTTATTTTATTTTACTTTTCTTCTCTCTCCCTCTCTCCCTTTCTTCTTTTTCGCTGGGGATTCTTTAATCCAAATTTTTTTTTTATTTTTGCAAAAAATTTTACACACGTAATTATACCTAAATATAGCAGTTACACCAATAAATTCTTAGTTTCGAATATGTAACACATAGACATAGTTGTACATGAATATACCAGTTGTACTTACAAAATCAATTGCATACATGAACTAACCCAAAAAAATAGATTTCTTAACTCAGGAAGCTAGCAATCTCTCAAGCAACACCAAACACATCACACAACAAAGAATCAAGTTTAACCATTCTCACATTCAATTCCCCTAACCATCCAACAAACAAGTCTTCCGCTGTCTCATGACACAACTCTTTCCCTCGAAAACTCGTCATGGGAGGCACATAAGGCTTCTCAGGGATCTTTGTATCTAAGTATAAACAATTATGTTTCTGTAGAGCAGAAATAGAGAATGCTTCAGAGTATGGACTCACATAAGAAGTAATACATATATAAATACAAACCTGATCCACATGACTACATTGGTTCAAACACTGAAGAGCTTTTCGACAATTCAGATCCAATAAACAATTCAAAAACCCTTAAAATCTCAAGTTTTGCAGCACATGAACTGGTCTTATATAAGCATTGATAATCACAAGTAAACAAAACCTTATATCATCAAAGTTTTGACGTTCCCAAGCATCTCCCACTGTCTTCATTACCTCTGTTGCTTCTTTATCTTTATTCACGCTTCTAACATCAGTCCCTCCAAGCTTATTCATCAAATCTGGAGAAGACTCAAAGCCTCCCATGACACAGATTCTAAGTTATTAACAGCAACCACAACTAAAATATCAGTCTGATTCAGTTCCTGTTTCAGATTCTGAGCTCTTTGATCAGTTGATTGCACAATTTCGTCACCAAAGACGAGTAATTTATAACCTTCATCAACCCATTACAATATGCATGCCTATTAATGAACAAACGATCAGATTTTTGCGATTGTAACCAGATTATAAGATACAGAAATTAGAAGCGAGAGAGAGAGAGAAGATAATTTACTTACAGTGTGGAGCAGAACTTCTTCCCAAGAGGTGGATTTGAGTGGACTTACTTCTCCTTTTCCGACGAGAGCGATTCATTTCACCGGAGGCTCAGCCTTCTTTATCTTCGTACTCTTCTCCGTCTCCAAGACTGAGCAAACAATGGTTCGCACACGGAAACCCATTCTTCGTCTGCGGAACGATGATTCATCTAAGGAAGGGTGAGACTTCCAGAGGAAATTAATCGGTGAGGAAACCGGTCGACGAGTGACGAACCGGTTAAGGAAACGAGAAGGTGATTTGAGAGACGATGGACATTGGAGAGAGGGTTAGCGACGATGGTGGATTTGAAAAAGATTCTGGAAAGTAAAGGAGAAACAGAAGAGAGAGAGAGAGAGATGAGAAAACAATTTGAAAAACTGGGTTGAGATGGAGATGAATGTAAGAGAAAGAGACGTGATTGGTAGAGAAGAATAGTGGTTTTCCTTCTTCAATGGAATCAATGGCTGTAATGTTAGAGCATGATTATCAATAGGTAATATAGTGAGTAAATATAAATTAAATCAATTTAATTAAATCAAAATCTATATTTACTATCACCAAAAGTTCTAAAAATAACATCTATATTACCAGTAAATATAACATTCTATCTCTATCTCTCTCCAACCTATATTACCTCCAACATATATTACCTCTAACCTATTTACTATCAATAATCATGCTCTTATGCCATTTTCTTAGAAATTCTATTTTGACGTGCCACAATTTAATTTGTGTGCCAGTCTCTTTTATTCAAAAATCCGAAAATACCCTTAATTTTTTTGTAAATTAAAATTGTTTTAAATTCATCAACACCAGTTATATCTAGTATATCCCTTGTTGTACTAGGTGTACCCTAGTTGTATCAACTCTCGGTCTAACTGGGTACCAGTTATACCTCCAGTATATCCTGAGTTATACCTCCAATATCCTGAGTTATACCAGTTGTATCACAAATAGCAGATTTAAACCTGGACGCGCGGACGCGCACCGAAAGTTTAGACCATTGAGCTATTGTGTTTTGCTTGAAATCATTTACAATTACATCTATATAACCTTATTTGGTCGAGTTTCTAATTTCATTAAGAGTGAAATCATCATTTTATAGAGGAGGGGCATTAGATAAAAGTTTTTTCCAATTGGTGGCATTATAGAAATGGACTCTCTCTTCAATGGCTGGATTTGAAATTTTAGGGCATGATTATAGGTAGGTAATATAGGGGTAATATAAGATTAAATCAATTAAATTAAATCAAAATTTATATTTACTCACCCCAAAAGTTCTAAATATAGCACATATATTACATCTCTATATCTATCTCTCTATTCCTTTCTCTCTTTTTCATCAATCTCAATACAATTAATATTATAAAATTTATGTATTACCCCCAACATATTTCCCACCTATAATCATGCTCTTAGGAACTTAGAATGGGCTTTTGAAAATTTCTACTAGTTTTGATTTAAAAGAAAATAATAAACATGAGGATGGCATTAGAGAAAACTTTTTTTTCAGTTTGTGGCATCTTAGCAATTGATTCACCGTGAACTTGATTCAATAGTATAACGACGTCGTTTCACTAATAAAACCCTTTTATCGGATTGGGAGTTTGGGACTATGATGTGTTTAATTTTATTTGAGTAGTGATATTTTTTATCAAATCAATATCTTTTGACCAAGAAAATAAAAAAGAACCAATGAGATTTGGAGAAAATGGCCATTACGTTTTCTCATCTTTTTCAGTTTTGCAAACTTTTATTTCCCAACTTTTCTGTTCGCATGTTTTGATTATGCAAAATTTGGCTCGGCGAAAATCATTATAGGTAAACGTCGGACATTAACTTAAAGAAGGTTGGTGTTTGACTTATTCTTTCTTCTTTCTCAAGATTAGAACTAACTAGTATAAATAAAACTGAACATTGATTTGTTTGACAACGACAAATCTAGATTCCAACATCGAAAAAAGAAAATTACTATATATATTGATTCCAAATGAATATGAAACCGCTTACAATGTTAGAAGATATTTCCTTATCCAAAACCGAACTAAACCGGACTTAAACCATTATCATTTGAAGATTTAGGAAGATTTCTACAAACATATCTTGAGAAATCCCAGAAACTTAAAACCTTAAAAAAGGTAGATACACTGAGGCATCCAAATAGAACTTGAATAAAGAAATACAATGATTAGGACACCATACAAGGAACAAGAACAAGACGTCATCACAAAGGAGTATCTTGAAGAAGGAAGCATAAGAGATAAGGTTATATTCTGAATCCAACAGAGTTTCATGGAAAGAAGATCTCAAGAGACCAAAATGTGAAACAAAAAAGTGTAGTTTGAAGAAAGATTCACGACATTAGCACATACCAAGAACATTGTTGCAGTTTTGTACCGCAGGTTTTACATCTGCAGAAAAGTAACAGATATATGTAACATTAGTTGTTCTCTGAGATCTCTGTATCAGATTTATGTTGAGAAAATCTGTGGAGCAATGCAGTTTTATTATATCTTGAGTCCTAATCTGCATCTAATACTCCAATCTATATGTTTGCAAAGAGTTTAAAAGGAAAAGAGACATTGATAGAAATGAGGAGCAAAAGCGTACCAGTTTCAGCAGCAGTCGCGATGAAAACAGTAC
>CM051384.1:9004346-9029346 GCA_028015245.1 Cardamine occulta
TTTCATAGAAACATGATTGATAAAATGTAAATTAACAAGTGTAACGCATTTGTGGGACATCGGAATTGAAATAGATCCAGCAAAAAGAAAATTGGCATTGGAGCTCTGCTGCTAAAGATAGAAATGTGAATCTTCCATTCTTTCATTAATCCTACAATTGATGATCCTGCAAACCAATCAGATACTTAATTTGGAATCTTTATCTTAAATTTGAGTTGGACATTCAGTAGCAAACTTTCCTGGATGCTAAAACAGAAGTCGCAGCCAAAGGCTTGTGTAATAAATATGTATACATTCTTCTCCAAAACCCCAAAAGAAAGTAAATAAACTGGACAAAAATGAGTTGAGGACAGACCTCACTCTTCTGCAGATCCTCCAACATTGCCAACGCCTTTTGTAGTTCCTCCTTATTACATAAACCAGCCAGCATATTTCGGAAAGTAATGGCATCAGGACACACACCATTAGAGATGATCTCCTTTAAAATGTCTCGGTCGCCATTAAAATCACCCACTTGACAAAACCCATGAATCAAAGTGCTGTAAGTAATTGTATTAGCAGATATTCCTCTCCGATACATCTCGCAGAAAAGCTCCAATCCATTGTCAACCTTTTTAGCTTTACAATAGCCATTAATGAGTGCACTAAAAGTCACAACGTTTTGAGAACAGCCCTTTCTAGCCATCGAATCAAACATGCGTTTCGAATCATCTAGACGATCATGCCTGCAAAATCCATCGATCATTGAGCTATAAGTGATCGTGTTAGGAAATATACCCCTACGGAGCATCTCTTTGTATAACTCTTCAGCCTCAATGAACTTACTTTTTTTGGCAAATGCATTGATCAATGCATTGAAAGTTACAACATCAGGGTCGATATTCCTTTGGATCATTTCACACAGCAATCTCTCGGCATCACTCCATTTACCACAGTTACAACAACTTTCTATCATACAGGTGTGGGTAACTACAGTGGAAAAATTCCTTTCTCATTCATTTCAGTGAAAAGATTTTGAGCATCGCTATGATGTCTCTTTGCAAAGACGATCAATGATGGCAGTATAGATCCTCAACACCAACTCTCTTCTTGTTAGTACTAAACCGGTATTACAAGACATATAAAAAGCTCAGTCCATTTCTCTGGTTCCAAGATACATGACTAAAGAGTGAAGATAACATGAAATAATTCAATTTCGTAGCCAGAGCATTCTAATAACTTTATGAATTATCTTTTACGACCAAAAATAATTGCATGATCTCAATCTCATCATTCAGCCTTGTGATCTCTTTGATTCATTCTTAGATCGAAGATGATTTCATCATCCACTAGAGGCTTTGATTCTTTCCTTATTGATGCTCTCTATTCTTTGGTTCTCTGCCTCTGTTTCATTTTTTTACTCAAATTAAAATTTTCCTCAACTAGACACAAACTTTACCGTTCTATCCGGTAAAGCTAAATAATCATTTCCTTGCCACGGCTGAATTATCATCGTATTTTTGTGTAACATACAGTATGAAACTAAAATTCTAACTTATTTCTTAAAATCTAAGAAAAACTGATATTATGTAAAATAATAATATGTTAAAAAGCTATGCCATCACACAAACAAGGTTTTTAACAGATAAAAAAAGTGCAAATAACCTTTCACAATTTGGCTATTTAGTATATATATGTTCTAAACAACCTTTGGCTATATAATTGTTGCCGGAGACCACTTGTTTGATCTTCTTCCTACTTTCCAAACTGTTATATATTGTTTTTTCTTCTCTATTATTGTTTGTGATAATAATTCACTCGTCTTTTACTTTTCAAAGATGAAATGGAAAAAGCGACTTGACTCAAAGGAAGAAACGAAGAAAGAAATAATGAAATTGCTAAGAAACTTTCTATTTTTTCCTCTTTATTATTAAGCTAAAAAAATCAACAACGGTAAAAATTGATTTTTAATGTATGGTTCATATATTAACTGTTTAGAAAACGTTTCAGATCTAAATGGTATATAAAAATATACATTTATGATTACTTTTTAAAATATACATTTTTGCAGTTGTCTTTTTCAATGTTAATTCAATACTTTCATATACTAACAAGTTCACATGTTGGTCCTAAACACATGAACAAACCATGGTTCAATTATCTTTGGGAGAGGAATTAAACCTGCTTTTATCCCCGGTCAGGAGAATCCCGGTTTATCAAAGGAAAAACAAAAAAACGAAAAAAAGAAGAAAATTCGCATGTTGAATTTTCTATGCCAATAACTTTCTCTTTCTCAAAACTGAATATATATTGGCCTGTCCAGAGACATTTTTGTATATCTCATCTTGAACTTTTCTCGCTATTGTCTCTCATGGCTTCTTCTTCTTCTTCTTCTTGGATTCGCACCTGCAAATACCGCGTCTTTGTAAGCTTCCACGGAGAAGACGTTCGTACAACATTTCTGAGTCATTTACGGAAACAGCTTAACGACGATGGGATTACGATGTACGATGATCAAGAGATGGAGAGAGGCGCAACCATTGGCCCTGCACTCATGCAAGGGATTAGTGAATCGAGGATCTCGATCGTGGTGCTGTCGAAGAACTATGCTTCTTCTAGCTGGTGTTTAGATGAGCTGTTGGAAATTTTTAAGTGCAAAGAGGCTGGACAAATAGTGATGACAGTTTTCTACGGAGTAGATCCATCTGATGTCCGGAACAAGACTGGAGATTTTGGGATCGCCTTCAATGCAACTTGTGCTCATAAAAAGGATGAAGAGAAGAGGCTAAACTGGAGCAGAGCTTTGGAAAATGTTGGCAACATTGCTGGAGAACACTCCCAAAAGTGGTTAGTTTGCTTTTATTCAACTAATTTGGGATTTTTGCTTTCTTAATACGATTTGGGAAATTTTCTTAGTGAATCTAAAAGATCTGATAGTTTTCTGAATGTTCATGTGTTACTTTATTAACATAAGACTCATGCGATTATATACATCTCCAAAACAATATTCTGCTAACTAATAATCAGGTGTACAAAAAAAATATATACTAGAACCTCTATAAATTAATACTCAGATAAATTAATAACTTCTATAAATTAATAAATTTTGTTGGTCCCGAATTGGGTCAGTGTAATAATTAAGATAATTTGATAAATTAATAAGATAATATTTTGTTTGACAATTTTATGTAAATATATGGTCCCATCAATATCATAAATTAATAATCATAAAATTTTATAACATATAAATAAGATATTTTAGTTACGTATGATTATAGTGTTATTTGTTTATTCGTAAATTTGCATTTTTGTTAGAATTTATCTATAATTTATTCATACTGTATCAAAAACAGTTAGTATAATCTTCTCAAATTGCATCCAAAAATTATAAACGGTTTTATATGCGATAATTGTTTCTAATGTCTTTTTCGACTCAAAATATCAAAGTATTGTCTTCAACTTCTTACTTTAAATAGAATTTTTATAAAACAATTAGACACATCTCTCTACAAATTAATAATTGTTAATTTATCGATAAATTAATACTTTCTATAAATTAATAAAATACTCTATTCCTAACATTATTAATTTATAGAGGTTTTACTGTATGTAGATCTTACCGAGAGATATATAAATCTTCTTGGTTTGATGTTAAAGGAAAAATATGTCTTTTTTGATTATATATATATATATATATATATAAGTCTTCCGGTTGAATTTCTATGACTCCATAATATATCTCCCACTAGAATATACAAAACATTTTCACATGACTATTTGATAAACAAAGTGATTTTTTCTCTGTTTTAGGGATAATGAATCAAAGATGATCGAAGAGATTTCAAGAGATGTTTCAAACAAACTAAATGCTACAATCTCTTGGGATTTTGACATGGTGGGTATTGAAGCACACTTGGAAAAAATGCAGTCTTTGTTAGATTTAGATAATGAAGATAAAGTTATGATTGTTGGAATCTTTGGCCCTGCTGGCATTGGTAAGACTACCATTGCCAGAGCTTTCCATAGCCGATTCTCTTGCAGTTTCCTCCTTACTTGTTTTATGGGGAATCTTAGGGAAATCTGTAATACTTGTGGTCATAATGATGAGTATGGTTCGAAGCTGTGTCTGCAAGAGAAATTTCTTTCAAAGATTCTAAACCAAGATGGTATGAGGGTAAAAGACTTAGGTGCAATACGGGAAAGGCTATGTGACCAAAAAGTTCTAATCATTCTTGATGATGTGGATGACCTGAAGCAACTACAAGCTTTGGCTGATGAAACTGACTGGTTTGGTCCAGGAAGTAGGATTATTGTAACCACAGAAGATCGAGAGCTTTTGAAGAAACATGCTATCAAAAATACATACCATGTGGCTTTTCCAACTAAAGAAGAAGCTCGAGAGATCTTTTGTAGATATGCTTTTAGAAAGAGCTCGAAACCAGATGGTTTTGAAGAGCTTATCGAAAGAGTCACAGAGCTTTGCAGCAAACTTCCAATGGGCCTCCGTGTCATGGGTTCATGTTTATGCGAAGAGACAAAAGATGACTGGGAAGATATATTGCAAAGGCTAGAAAATAGCCTTGAACAAGATATCGAGAGAGTACTAAGAGTCGGATACGACGGTTTATGTAAGGAAGATCAACTACTATTTCTCCTCATTGCAGTCTTCTTCAACTACAAAGACAATGTTCATGTACAAGAGATGCTTGCTGAAAATAAGTTGAATGTCAGACTCGGTTTGAAAACCCTCGCAAATAAATCTCTGATACAAATATCAATCGAAGGAAATATAGTGATGCATAAGTTACTGCAGCAAGTGGGTAGAGAAGCGATTCAACAACAAGATCTCGGGCGACGCGAAATCCTAATTGATACTGATGATATTCTTACATTCCTTGAAAAGGAATCTGTAAGTTTTCTCTTTCTCTCTCTCTATATATATATATATATAATATTAAGTGTATCCATTAAACTAGATCATTTGGATCTTACATATTCATTGTGCTAACCAAATTTTTTTAAATTTCTTTCTTAGGATCGTAGAAGTGTGATTGGTATATCTTTGGATATATCCACAATCCCGAATGGTGTTCATGATATAAATGCAAGAGCTTTTAAAAATATACGCAATCTTCAATTTCTCAGCATCTACAGGTCAAGATTTGATACAAATGTTAGAGTGCATGTACCCGAGGACATGGATTTCCCACATCGTCTAAGGTTATTACATTGGGATAACTACACTGCAAAGCATATTCCTCGTACATTTACTGCAGAATTTCTTGTGGAGCTCATTTTGAGGGAGAACAAGCTCGAGAAGCTTTGGGAAGGAATCCAGGTTTGTGTATATATATATGTATATATGTATATATTATTTATTTACTTTGTATAGTTGTTCTGGGATTATACTGGTTTATGTATTTTTATTGACTTAGAAATCTACAGTACTTCTAAATCAATCTATATATTAAAAAAACATTTTAGCGTTGTTTAGGCATTGGAAAACCTTCATAATCATTTGTTTGCCTAAATTATTTGAGGGCTAAAAGGATAAGGGAAATTATAAAGATATAAGGAAACTAAATTTTGAAAATCTAAATTCTCTACTTATTAGGAAAACTACTTTTTGTGTGTTTATGTGATATGCTACAATTTTATGATCAAAATCAACATAATATTATTTTAATCTATCACTCTGAGAAAGTAAATTTAATATCTACTATCAACAATGATTTTTTTTCAACACCTTATTTTTTTACTTTTAAACACTCTACATTATCTTCTCTCTCATCCACCTAATAATTCAATACCCACTTAATATTTATATTCTACAATAGTTTTGTTTAATAAAATTCAACACATTACCCTACCACTTTTATTTCATATTTTTGATTTTCTTTTATGGTTTTGTTTTTGTGACTATATATTAATAACAACTATCAATTGAAATTAAACTAAAATAAATCAAATTTAAATAAGTTTTTTCAATGATTTCTTTCTTTCTTATTTTATATTTTTAATCAAAATTTGTTTTGGGTGTTAAAATGGTTATTGTTTGAATATATTTCACTAAAAAATTTTTTTTTTTGTCTAAATCAAATGAAACAAGTCTCTATTTATACATATGAAAATGACGAATTTTGGTATAAATAAAAAAAAATAAATAAATTTACTATGAAATAATTGACTTCAAATAATCTAGATGAAAAAATATATCAAAAATATCATCAGCCAATACTATCTCGACACATATCTCAATTTATTTTTTATCTCACAACCAATTTTTTTGTCCAATCACTAGAGGCCACATGACCAAGTGGTGACCTATTCAACAAGATTCATTTTGAATCTTTTTCAACATGTTTAATCCACCTCATTTTCAACACACCAGTGTAGTCATTCAAGTTTTGAATAAAACCCCATTGTAAATAGTCTAATATAAGCACACTAGTATATATTTTACAGCCAAATTTCGAAATTATGTTTAATGTTTTTTTTTCCTTCCCAAAGTTATTTATTTGAGTCTTCAGATTAGCAACCGTGGCAACAAAAAAAAAAAAACTCAAATCTTTTCAAACTTTTGAATCAATACATTCTTATTTTCTTAACATGTTCTGATGTTTTTCTTTTGTGTCCTTTTACATTCAGACCCTTCCAAATCTCAAGAAGATGGATTTGTTTGCATCCACGGATTTGAAGGAACTCCCGGATCTTTCAGAAGCTAAAAAACTTGAGCGGTTGGAGATGGCTTTCTGTACAAAAATTGCATCACTACCAAAGCTCCCTGCCTCGCTGGAGCTACTAAGAGTAGACAATTGTGAATCACTGGAGACAATAATATCAGTGGAGACTTTTCCATTTCAAAAACCCCATTTCCCCAGCTTCTTGTATTTCTCCAACTGCTTCAAATTGGATCAAACAGCACGAACAGTACTTACCAATAAATCAGTGAAGGCAAACTTCCCCGGAGGAACAATCCCTGCGACGTTCGATCAACAAGCTTCAGGAAATTCTTTGACCATTCGTTCTGATTTCAACCTATTTCAGATTTGCGTCGTGCTTTCCCCTAATCAGCCGCTGGCTGAATGTTCATTATTATGTGACATACGCTTAAACGGTTGCCTCAATGAGAAGAAGATATATTATGATATCTTTATGATCCACAAGCTTAAGGAACATCTATATATGTCTTACGTTGTCGTTTCAGATGAAGATGAAGGATGGCGTGAACAAGACAACGAGATATTGTTCGAATTCAGAACCACATCCCATGAAGTCGACATTATTGAATGTGGTGTCCTTGACAGACGTGCCCATATACCTATAAGCAGAGATGAATCTAATTCAGAAGAATTTTCTAAAGATGACGATGAAGGCTCTCTAATGGGAGCTATAAATCTTGACGACGACATGAAACTCTTTAGAGGTATTTTTTTTTTCTTTTTTTTTTCTTTTTTGAGCTATAAATCTTGACGACGACATGAAACTCTCTAGAGGTATTTTTTTTTGGAGCTATAAATCTAGTTAAGAACAATTGGGGGTTAACGATCTATTTTCTCACCAAAACTATTGTATAGCATCAGATGTCTCCCAAAACTATAGCTCCGATCTATATAGCTCTCCAGTAAAAAGTTTCAAACCTAGATACCTATGAATTGAATGTTCCAAATTTAGATACCCAAATACCATTTAACCATCAAACAACGATACCAAACCATAAAACCCCGATACTTAACTGATCCCTAAACCCGATTGAAACTTAAACCCGACTAAACCCAAACCGTTTAATCCCCGATAAAAACCCGACCTAACGGTCATATTCCTTAAATCCCCAAATCAAACCCTAAAATCCTAAAATCCCCAAATCGATCGATCATTCTCCTCGGGTTTCTGAAATCGATAGTAAGTGGTTGTTTAGTTTGTAAATTAGTAGTTTTGTTCGTGTTTTAAAGCTCAAATTAATCTCAAATTTTGGTTTTGTTTCGGGTGATGATTCGGCTTTTTGTTTTGCATAATCTTCGGATCCAAAGCCATGAGTAATGTGTTAGGAGCTTCGAGTGGATCTTCAACTGGTCATCTAAGAGAAAGAGATACGGGTGTGCCGAAGGTATGTTGGTGTGGAGAACCAATTGTGAAATTCTTATTGAAGTCTGTTCCCTATCCTTGCTTTTATGAATTGTTTTTGATCCTTATATGATTTGGTTCCTTTTGATGTGGATGGTTCGTAATGTAGCTTGATAATGATAATGACCTATTCAAGTTGTTCGATGAGGCACTTATAAACGAGGTTGAGACATTGCAAATGAAAAATGCGAGGCTTGAGGAAGAGCTGAAAGAGATTGCAACTGAGAGAAAGGATTTTGAGGAGTTCCAGATGAAGCTTGAGAAGAAGATATTTGAGAGGGTAGAATATGTGTTGGAAGAATCATATTATCTCGTATGAAAGAGATTGCAATTGAGAGAAAGGATTTTGAGGAGTTCCAGATGAAGCTTGAGAAGAAGATATTTGAGAGGGTGGAATATGTGTTGGAAGAATCATTATCTCGTATGAAAGAGATTGCAACTGAGAGAAAGGAGTTTGAGGAGTTCCAGATGAAGATTGAGAAGAAGATATTTGAGAGGGTGGAATATGTGTTGGAAGAATCATTATCTCGTATGAAAGAGATTGCAACTGAGAGAAAGGATTTTGAGGAGTTCCAGATGAAGCTTGAGAAGAAGCTATTTGAGAGGGTGGAATATGTGTTGGAAGAATCATTATCTCGTATGAAGAAGAAGATGATTTTTATAGTGATTGGGTTCTTGATAATGGTTGGAGGTATTATATTAATAGGTTGAAGACGATTGTTGGTGCGTTATGAGACTTAATGTAGCGTGTTATGTATCATTCTTGTTTGTTTTTGGTTTTATCTTAATGTATCAGACTTATGTAGTGTGACTTTGGATTATGTATTGTTGACTAATGATGATTATTTGTGAAAGAAATGCATTAGTGTTATGTTATGTTTGTATTGTTGAGTAATGATGTTTGATGAGACATGAGATAGAAAAAATGAAAACAATGATAAACATGTTCATGTTCATTAGTTAATCGATACAAAAAAAGGAGGAGTGGTGGGGTCTCATGTTCATTAGTTTACCGATACAAAAGGGGATTTGACAAGATCATGTCAAACAAAAGAGAAGTTTGGTCATTAACCAATACAAAACAAAAAATGATACATCAAAATCCTACATCAACCTAATATATACACACATAAGAAGAATTGCCTTCATAAACTGAACCAAAACAAACAAGACTGATGCAATCCAAAGAAGACTGATCCTAAACAATCCAAACAAGACGGATCCGGAACCAAACTCAATAAAAAAAGACTAATCAGAACCAAAAAATTCAAACAAGACTAATCCAAAACCAAACTCATTCAAACAAGACAAATCCAGAACCAAAAATTTCAAACAAAATTGAATCTGAAGTGAGAAGATAGACAAACCGGTGTTGGATTCTTCTTCTGATGGAACCTGGAATTATGATCAGCTTTACAGTGGTGTCATGACGTCGTTGCAGCAGCCTGCTAGAGCCCAGCGGTTTCATGATCCCGCTGCAGCACCTAGACCAATTCGCCAGCTAAGTTTTGTCAAATCTCCAGCGGTGTCGTCTTGCCGCTAGGTCATACTGCTCTTTAGTAAATTGGTCATAATTCTTGAACCATAGCTCGGATTACCTTCAGATCACCTCCATTAGAAAGCTAACTCAATTTTCTATTACTTATATCAAGGGTTCTGGATCAAAATCTCAAAAGAAGACTTTCATCTTAGTCAATTTTTGAGATACTTTGGATTGGTTCTTAATCATCATTTTTCTTATTTGCATCCAAATGATCCCTCTTGTTGTATAACTGATGCGATCATCATGAGAAGTAAAGATGATCGAGAAGATGCATCGCTTTTACCCATTGAAAAAGTGACTAGAGATCGTGATAAAAAGATTAAGCATGGATTTAGCGATTTTGAAGAGGATATCGTGAGTAGCAAGGAACATGGATATGATGATTTGCTTGTTCCAATTGAACCCACGACAAGATAAAGAGATAAGAAAATCAAAGAAACACTTTAAGGGCTGATTCAATGTCTTGTGGATAAGAAGAATATTCAGAATTCTTTTGGGGATATTTACTATCAAGCCCAGCCCATTTTAAACATACTTACAAGTCAAGAAAGCCCAAGAGAAGTGACTTAATTCTCAGGTCTAAGAGAGTGACGAAAATGAAGTCCAAAAGTCATATGTAGATGCATGCATGAAGGAGTCTAAGAGTTGAATCCACATTCAACTCTCTTTTATTTATTTTTATTTCAAGACAATTTATTACTTGGATTTGTTTTCAAGTTTCCTTTTCTTTATATTCATGTAATATCATTTGAGAAGAATCATCCATATTTTTATCAAACATTTTCGAGAGTAATTCACTTTTGTTCTTCTTGAGCATTTCGATTCTTGGTGTGTAATATCCATTGATCAAAATTTTATCCGTCTTGGTGCGTCATATCCAAGGGATCTTGTCGATTGTTTGGTGCGTCATATCCATTCGATCAACCTTGAATTCATCTTAGTGTGTCATATCTAAGGGATTCATGTTGGGGTGAATAAAAAGTTGTTCCACAACTTCTGTGTGACCTTTCGATCTACCACTACCTTGTATTTTGAAGATCTTCTCTTCTTAGTTCTAAGGCTTATCCATCTGTCTTGCCAATTCTAGAGTGATGAATCCTTGGGAGGGCGCATCAATAACTCAATCCAAAACCTACAAGACAATAAAACATGCAAACATATACTTCTAGACTCTAATTATGTAATGACAAAACTATAAATCTAATGATAAATGCATTCAACAATATGCTAAAAAGGCTATATATCAATTAGAAAGATGTAAGAAACAGAAATAAATGATTATACCAGGTAGAACTGAATAGACGATATCTACAGTAACCGGCAACAATACGACAACCACATACCAAAAATTATGATAAAATACAATATACAATATATAACAAATACATTTTAAACATACATACTCATGTATGAGAATAATAGTTACTCTCGACAATTTAGCAAAAGACTGCAAAACATACATCCGAAAAACGCTGCAAAAGACTCAAGAACTAAAGCAAAACACTATAACTCTAAGTCTTTTGTTGCTTCCTCTTTAAGTTAGATTGTCATCTCAAAAATGTAGTTCTCTCGTCTTGTCTTCATTGATCTCAATCTTCATTAATAACAAGAGTCTCCGATTTCCCACTTAATATCAATTTCTTTGTTGTTTACGAAATCCTTATTCAACAAAGGTGAGTTCGAATAAAAGGAAATTTCTTTTTGATTTGTATGAATTTCTTTCAACTGAATGATCGATTTAATTTAGTACTTAGTGGAATAATATAATGAAGATCATTGCATGGCTTAATCCTAGCATTTACTTTGGGTTGGTAAGCTCCTGTAAGCGATCTCTTTTTTTTTTTGTCAACAGAAGTGATCTCTTTGGATTCATATTTACTTTGTAATGTTAGATCATCCCAAAACATCAACCAACAATTATTCTCACGCTACAAAGCGATTTAATAATTAAGGTATTGATCACTCCTTAATCCTCTTCCAAATCTCACAAGTTAATGTTACTCTAACCTTCATGTTTGACTTTATCTTGGTCGTTCTCGATCTTCTTGACTTTTAATAACTCGACCAAACCCTCAAGAATCTTATCAACACGATCATTTCTGACAAGCTGTTCCTCAACCACTTCGGGTTCCTTGACCACCAAATCTTTTTCTGTGGTAGTCTTTTTCTTGTTCTCTAATTCTTGCTCCTTTTTTGCCTTATCTTGTTCATTATCGATCTTCTTGATTTTCAAAAACTCAATAAAACCCTCAAGAACCTTATCAACAGTGTCATTCCTCATAAGATGTTCAGCCACTTCTGCTGGACTAACCTCTGTCGCTTCAATACCTTCCTCGATCTTGCTGAAAAGGCCGTGCTCCTTGATCTCTAAATAGTTTGAAGCAAGAGCTTTGAAAGTACTTGGAGTACAGTACGACATGTGAATGTGCATGTCCATACGTCCAGGCCTCAACAATGCCGGGTCAAGTTTCTCTTTGTAATTGGTTGTGAATATTATGATCCGTTCGTCGCCGCAACTTGACCATAGACCATCTATGAAATTTAACATTCCAGAGAGTGTTACCTTTTTATTCCGTGGATCTTCTGGTTCATCTGATTCCCGAGAAGATTCATCAGTTGTCCTATCCTTCAACTTTAGTGAACAATCGATATCTTCCACTATAAGAATTGAACGATTAGCAGTTGCAATCAACAATCGCCGGAGCTCAGAATTGTTGTT
Organism: Cardamine occulta; assembly: GCA_028015245.1. Taxonomy (NCBI): domain Eukaryota; kingdom Viridiplantae; phylum Streptophyta; class Magnoliopsida; order Brassicales; family Brassicaceae; genus Cardamine; species Cardamine occulta. The sequence goes on from CM051384.1 coordinate 9,016,712, forward strand.
AACAGCAGTTAACTCTAGGTCGTAAATATCAAAGTTTAGATAATTAGCCATGGCTGCGATTAAACTTGATTTCCCTGTTCCCGGTGGACCATACAACAAGTAGCCTCTCTTCCACGCTTTACCAACTCTCTTATAGAAATCTCTCCGTTGCACGAATTGGTCTAGATCTTCTATCACACTTCTCTTGACATCTGAATCCATTGCTAGCGTCTTGAAGGTAGAAGGATGGTCGAGACTAACAGAGGTCCACGCGTCTGAGTAAGTTCCATACATGTTATCCGGGTCAAGAGTGAAGATCTTGAGCGTTTTCTTCTCTTGCTTGATCAGTTTGGCTCTTGCCACCATAAATGGCAAGTAAGATTCAAGAGCTACATCTTTGAATTTCTTGTGGAAGCTGAGTTGGAATGATCGGACCTCGGCTTTCAGTGTAGAGTTTAGATCCCGTGGGTTATGGAAGTTCTTGGACTCGACATGGTGACAAAGGAGGATCCATTGAAATTTGACGCCATTGTAGATGTCCAAAACTTCTTCGTCACGTTCCACGGTAACGTTGTAGTTGTTTTCTTTCTCGGGTTTACTCACTTTGATTCTTCTATTAGAAGGAGAGATCTTGGTAGCTAGATAAGACTCTGCAGCCTCAAATACTTCATTGTGAACAAACCCTTCAAATTCTTCGATGATTATCGTCATTTGGGAGGAGAAGTAACCAAAGATGCAGCGGAAGCCATAGGAAATGTACTCGTGTACCTCTTGAGGTAGATAATCTTGGACTAATGATCTAGCCAACATTGCGGTTGCAGCCACCGAAGCCGCTGTGGTAAGAACCGTCTTAGCTGTGGCTAGACGAGACTCCGCTGAAGAAGAGTCGGAGGAGCTCATCTTCTTTTGGGTCTCTTTGTTGTTTTTTTTTTTTTTTTTTTTTGTGTTTCTTTGTTTTGTGTTTTGTTTAACCCAAAAGTTCAGATTTATTGTTTAGTGGGAAGTTGGAAGCGGAGACTAAATGGGAAGTAGCAAGGATCCTTCCATTAATAGAATACCAAATAATAAAGAAAAGTAGAGTTTTAGTGGGCTCCAATGCCTTGGTCGCGAGGGTTTTTTGATTTATCGTGGAGAAAAAAAGGAACGTGTCAAATAAAAATGAAAAAATAATTAATAAACAAAGACTGACTTAACGTGTGGGTCATTCTTCTCTTAAAAGCTGTCTTGGAGAGAATGATACTCTATGACCATTTGGTGTCGAATTTTTAATTCAATAGTTGAATAAGTGAAATGAAGGTGTTGATTTAAGGTGTTGAAATGAGGTGGATTATTTGGTGTTGAATCAACATGTTGAATCTCTTAGACGAAGAGAGAAGAATGTCATGTGGTGAATTTTTATTGAATGCTTAAAATAATTTATTGAGTAAAAAAGAGTAAGACATGTGTTGTGTTGTACCAAAAAATTATTTCATAATGAATTAATTTATTTATAAAAAAAATATACTAAAATTCATCATTTTCATACTCTTTAAATAGAGATTTATTTCATTTGATTTGGACACAAAAAAAATATATTTTCACTATAATATTTTTATTAACCTCCAATAAAGTCGTTTATAGTTTTAAGCATCTTTTTAAATATTTTTTTAGCGAAATGGATTCAAAAAATGCATTTTTAGTTTTAATATTTTACATAGTTTTAAACATATTTTTAAACATTATTTAACTTCTAATTATTTTAATTAATAATTACGTAATATGTAATCACAAAAAAAACATAAAAAAAAATAAAAATATGAAATAAAAATGGTGAGGTAATGTGTTAAATTTTATTAAACAAAACCATTGCAAAGTAAAAAAATTAAGTGAGTGTTGAATTATTATGTGGAAAAAAGAGAAAATTAATATGGAGTACTAAAAATTGAAAAAGAGGGTGTTGAATAGAAAAACCAATGTACATGGTCTACTAGAAAAAACTGTGTCATCTTCACTCACCAAATATGATTCGATTAAGAAAGAAGTTACGTTGGGAACAAATCTGATTCAATTATATATAATATGATAATTGATACCATTAGGAAACATGTTTAAAGATTTTTTTTTTTTAATTTCTCATCTCTATTGAACTTAAAAGAAAGAGGTTATATAAATTAAGCTATCATAAACAGCTAAACCAATCATTTAAATTAAATATAAAAATAATAAAACTTCAGATTGTTAGGTGGTTAAACCAGCCACATGATTAAAATCATAACAAAACCTATACTCTTTTTTTATATATAGAAGTTCCACAAACCCACAAGACATAAAATACAAATAAAGCACATACTAGTGGTAAATTTAAATAAATCCACTCACAAAGTGGGATTTCTATTGACTAAGTGGAGTTTTACAAAATTTATACGTTATTCTAATTTTCTTACAAAATTTTTGAGGATATATGTTTTCTTTGCAGCAGTAGATCGCAGTTATAGATTCGTTTCGTAAAAGTAGATCGCATTTAGATATTCATTTTGTAATAGTAGACCGCATTCAAAGATTCTTAACAATGTTTTTGTCAGTTTTTTGTTTTTTTTTGCGAAGAGAAGTCATTCTTCAATCTTCACTACTGCTGACTATTTCTTCATCAATCTCAAGGACATTAAAATCTATTTTACACCCCAAACTTGAGAATTATGTTCTCATATTGAAGGTAGAAAGCATAATGAAAACACCTTAATTTCTTCTTATGACTTTACAGCTACCAACATGGACACCATATTAAATTTATGGGCCAGAAAATGGGTTGTTTCCAATGTTTGTTTAGAGATTAATGAGATGTTTGAGGTAAGGATTTTGATAAATTTATATTTTAAAATTTTAGCGTCCGAATTATTGGATGGAATTTGAATATTTCAACCATTTAACCCTTAGCATTGCTCTGATAATATGCATAGGATCAATGAGAACTCTAGTATCCAAGAAAAATACAAAAAAAAAAATTTGTAGAAAAAAAAAGCGAATAGAAGGTATTTCTTTTCATAGTTAGATGGAATGAAACTGATTTTGAAGATTTGGAAAGGTTTCTATATATGTGGTTTGAAAATTTCAACGACGGAACCGAAGTTGTTCAACCATGGTATGAACCAATATGGAGCATTTGACAGTCGATAAATGGTGTCAAAAAAAATTAACCAACTGTTTTTACGTTTAGGAGATTATATTAAAAAAATATTCTAACAGACTTGACAATAGTTGCACGAGTTAAAAAGGACGTTGTTCTTGCATTTATTGATAAAGGGACGTGTATTTTTCTTTACTTGCGATATAAAAAAAAAACAAACACAATGAAGGAGAATGTAGAGGGAAAACCTCATATAAGGAGACATAAGAAAGTGTAAAATGATAAAGTTAAAGGAGAAAAAATCAATTGGAGACTGGTATCCATTCTAAACCCAATCAAGCATGGATCAATGTTAGTATCATTCTCTTCTTCTTATATAGGAATTAAAGTGGTTGAATTAAATAAAGTCTTAATGGGCTTGGGATAGATTTCATGATTGAAATCATTAAGATTAAATTAATAGTTGTAACAATCGAGACTTTTCAAATTTTCTTGAAATTTCATATTTTCATTAAAATAACATAATATTCTCAATCACTTGGTGCAATTAGCCTATGAATCTTGAATTTGGAATATGCATGATCAGTACGTTATATCCAAATTTTTTTGAAAGTACAATAAAATTTATTTATTTATTATGAAGTTTTAAATAAATCCTAAATTATTTTTTAACAGTCAAAAGCGGGTCATAGTTTACATAAAATTATTTTTGAACATTTGCAATATTTTAATAAAAAAGAATTTTCAAGATTCTTGGATGGAGAAGTTTGTAAAAATCCTTCAAACTAATTTGTGAATTATTTGAATGCTTTGAAACCACATTCATAGTATGTTTTTATTTATTTAATAAAAACATAGTATGAAGAGATTGCAGGAAATTTTGAAATTAATTGGGAAATAAGTTTTAGAAATTTATTTTTCTTTTGGTTTGTAAACTTTAATCAAGAGATTTCCCTGAGCGCATGATAGAGAGCAATGCTGCAATGTGGATCAGTTAGGCTGGGGTCAAGGGGTAAAGAAAAGAGAGTCACTCTTTTATTTCAATATTTCTTTGGAATACTCTCTAAGCTAGGAAATGGCTTTTTTTCTTTCAATATTTCCTAACAGCAAAAAACAAAGAAACATGACCTTGTCAAAATATAAAGTTTTGAAGGCAAAGATAAAAATGGCAGTAGCAACATCGGTGACAGCGTTTGAGGGTATGAGAGTAGTAGCAGTGGAGGTATAAGAGATGGAAACAATTGGAGTTAATGGCAAAAGTGGAGGAAGGACGTTGGCGGCGATTTTTTATGCCTTTGGTGCAGTAACCTCTACCTAAAATAAAGTAATAAGGCTTTGGTTGTCGCAGTTTGAATGCATCTTGTCCTCTACGTGTCACATTGAATATGTAATTGGTGTTAATGCATTGCTCGTAGCTAGTCTGAAGGATGTTGTGAAGCCTTAGATCGAAGCCAAATAGTGCCAAATTTGGATGCAAAACTAGACTAAAATAAACTAAAATTTACATCAAAATTAAGACAATAGACCATATTATTTTAAATAACAAATTAGTAAGCTGAAAAAAGAATGAGAAAATGTTATTAATTACTGACAGAGCCAATCACCATAGTAGAAGCGTTCATGGCTGCCCCAATCGGAGAAGTTAACATTGGGGTTCCAAGTGTATGTTTCGTCACTTACTATATAATTAAAGATTTATTCTATCTCAATCATCATTATCACTATAACATATATTAATGCCCATAAAGTTCTTCTCCCCATCTTTTTGTGGTTAATTTTGGTTATTTAGTTATTATATGTATATATATAGCGTACGAATGAAAATAAGGTTAACTCTATATATATTTCCATGAGCCCATAAACATTGTGCAGTTTCTCCTCTACCTTTCCCTCCTCTAGGTATCACATGAGAAAGCTAAGGAGTAGGTTCATACTGTAGATAGAACAAAATTGTATGTTGCAAATTATGAATTGCATAATTTGAAAACAACACAATTTCTCTAGTTATAACTTATAACCATTTGCACTGATTTTGTTCTCAGAAAAAAAGATTTAAAGTTTCTATATTTAATTTTTTTATGATTGTTTTATTAAGATTTAATTTACTACGATTTTAAATTGGATTTTTTACTGGGCCAATAACCAAATTAAATCATGTTTCTCTGCTCATAATGTATCAAGAGGAATCACCTCTCAAATTTCGGTTGGAACTCGTTTTTTGATAAAGTGGCTTTGGTCATTTTTCGGTAAATTTTTCGGTGAAGACATTAACCGGAATGACCGGTTTTGGACAGGATAGAATCATCGCCGTAAGCACTACATGGTGGTGTTTTAGATTGTCAAAAACGGAGTTTGTTTGAATGAGAAATTGATGCCCAAAGTGAAAAGCTTAGAAAGAACGACAAGCTTAAATTTTGAGTAAGTGTCAAATGTCTCACTTTGGAAATTAAGAGGGGAAATCCAACCACATCGGGGCTGGATTTGAGATATGAGATTTGGGAAATGGGCTTCCAACCCATAAGCTTATCTTAATTTTCTCAAAGTCATTTGGATTGAAATTGTTGTTTAAATCAACAAATATCTTCCATGAAATTGAATTTTGTAATAACAAAATCAATTAACGACATATAAGATAATGAAGTTTGGAATTGTATACTTTGTCAATAAGAATCAATTCTCAGCAATTGTCTATTTAGCAAAGTTATTGTCTTCTAATTCTCATATCGATACATACACAACAAAATCCCTATTCTCCTTCTTTCTCTAGTGTTTAGTCTGAGAGTACATCACAAGTTTGGGTTCGTAAGCTCTTGATTTTCGAGGTGCGAGACAAGAGAAACCAAGTAGTTTTATCCTGGGATTCTTGAACGGATCAAACCGGCACATTACGGACGTTAAAAGAATTAAAGAGAAAGATTTTCATCTTGACTCTACTTCCTTCCAATTCCAATCAATCTATGGTATTGGAGTCATATTTTTTCATTCCAGTTTTTATGTATTTTCCTTTACAATTTTAGATTGCGCCCAATAGTTAAATCTGGGATTTACAGTTCCTATATTATAAAACCTGCATGTGTAAAAAAAACACATGGGCTAAAATAATATTTACCTCGTAACAAAAAAGCAACTTTTCATAGCTTAATATAGATCATCTTGTAACATTTAATTTGCTAATATCAATTTTCCACCAAACGATGAACCAATGATGGTTAAAATGGAAAAACAAATTACAAATTACGTCAGAGATGAACCTTTTTTTTTTAAAGTTCCTTAACCAAAATACAACATTTTTGGTGTGTTGAGGGAAATTATTGAAACGAAGACATTGCTGTTCTTTTTATGGTACGTCTTCTTACTAAAATGATGACATTTTAAGTTTTAAATCAAATGCCATCGTTTAACTCTTCTCCGTGACATCTAAAACAATGGACACTAACGGGACTGACTCACAGCATTTAGATCGATGCACGTTTTCGCCAAATAATTTTATTTTCTAGAGGATTCGATGTTTTTAGTGTAGTTTTTAGCATTATATTTTTGTGCCAACAAAACACTATTCTATTTTTCAAGTTTGAGATGGTGTGAATAGAACAAACAATAAAACAAAAAGACATAACATAAAATCTATCAAGAGGAACCAAATGGCCCATCTTAGAATTAGTTTCCCATTGAATATGGAAAGGAAGATAGAAAAGGAGCTAAGGAGGAGAAGAGATTCTGAAGCCAAGAGATTTCCTTTAGCTCCGTGGCGAATGGGCCAATCCTCCAGTCTTTCAATCATTAATAAGATATATCCCGGAAATTTGTAGCAAAGACTTGGTTCTTCGTATTTAGCATAGATTGTCACTATAGCAACAGTTCATGTAAGAATTGATATATTTAGGAAACAATATCCATTTAATCAAGTACTTCTTGGTCTAGTGGCTTCTTTTTACGAGATTAGGCCACTGAGAAGGAGGCACGAGTTCGAGTCTACTGGGAGAGATGACAAGCACATTTAATTGGTGAAGTCAACGGCTGGTCCCGGGCCTAGGGAGGGGATTATGGGCCAAAGGCCTAGAACCTCTTCCTGGTTATCGAAAAAAAAAAAACAATATCTATCTAGTTTCTTTAATAATAACCACAAAAAAAAAAAAGAAAAAGCTTAACAAACTCTCAACCTTTATTTGGGGTCATCCCAAGAGTGCCTCCTGAATTTGTCAGAGTGAAACCGTCTGTTTCATCTTAAAATATCCACATTTATTTCATCTTATATAAATCCAGTCATTGACTACTACCATTAGATTCATATCAAATATAAAACTCAATAACTTCATATAAATTCTCTTATCAAAATGTGGATAAACAAGTTCTTCTTCCTTCTTACAATTGTATGCATCGCCGTATTCGCAACAGCTCAAACGTTGCCACCACCACAACCTCTCCCAACAGACTGTTGGCAATCGTTAGAAGTGATCCCCGACTGTGTCCCAGAGATTTTCCGATCGATAACAAATGGACAATTCCAAAATGTTGGTCCCTCTTGCTGCCGTGCCTTTTCAGGTCTCAATGATGATTGTATACCTCAGATGTTTATCTTCGCTCCCCTCTTGCCTCCATCTCGCAGACTCAAGGATCATTGTTCCCGACAATAGTTGTATCTTGAATCCTTGTCTTAATTGAGAAGTTTATTATCCTCTATGGCTCTAAATATATACTAATAACAGTGGTATTTTCTATGCATGAGTGTGCTTAGTTGTAAACAACAATAAAAAGTGTTATGTTTCTATATAGATGGCCATCTTTAGCCGTCTAGGTAAAACAGAGCCGGTTCTGAGAAATTCAGGACCCCAAACGAAAATATTTTTTTAAAGTGCTTAATAGAAAAAAAAAATTGAGTTTCTACAAAACTAAAGTTAAAGTAAAAGTACAATGATATCTTAAAAAAATATAACAATAATTTAAAACTTCTGAAAAATAACCCTTTTTGTATTTTTTTTCTGCGAAATCATCCATCAAACTTGTATAATCGAGGTTTTTAACCATGCTCTTTTCTATCGATAACATAGCTAATCTGTGTAACCTTTCTTGTGACATAGTCGACCGTAGGTAAGACTTTATCAACTTCAACTTAGAAAAACATCTTTCAGCCGAGGCAACTGAAACCGAAATAGTGAGCATTATCTTATAAGCAACCCATATATTTGGATAACAATCCTTCAATCTCTCTAAACATTCTAATACCTCTGCAGTCTTCTTCAAATTCTTTGGTAGAACTTCTCTAAAAACTTTTATTTCTAGAAATAAATCATTCCCATCAATATCTGAAATCGTTCCATGCTTAAGAAAAGCTTCAAGGTTAAGGCAAGATGTCTTCAAACTATCTTCATTCGCTGAGTTGAGCTTTCGTAAACTAAACAAAAATCCAAAAATATTTTTATACTCTTAAAATTGTTCTAACCTTGTTTGAAAAAAAACTAGAGCTTGATCCATGATTTTGATGAAATACTTAATTCTAAAATCCTCCTCCAAGCTTAGAACGAGTCTAGCATCATCAGTTTTTCTTGTTCCTCATCAGTTTTTCTTGTTCCTCATCATAATGACGTTTTCTTCTAATAAGGCGCTTGCTCTTCTTTTGAAACACATGTTCAATATCCATATCAACTGCAAGTTATAAAGCTTCATTTTTTGCTTCTTGAAAACCTGATTCTCTATACTTTTGGAAAAAGAAACTAACCCTTTTAGTTGAGCAATGACATCATCGATATCCATATCTTCAGATTGTAGCGTCTTGCTTACCGTGTTCACGACAAACAGAATATCATACCATATCACCATACCAAACAAAAACTTGAATCCTTCAATTCCATGTGTTTCACTTGTTGCAAGACATTCAGCATCGCTTCTGACTTGTGGATCGTCACTATTTTCTGCAAAGTCAAGTAAGACATCTCTGATTTTTGGAGCTTTAAAACGTATTGTTTTGATGCTTTCAAGATGACTTTCCCAACGTGTATCTGATAAGGATTTAAGTGTAAGACCTCCCACCTTTTTCTGTACATCTCCCACCTAGTTGTAGAAGGGGGAAAAAACCGATATAAACTCTGGACGATCCCAAAGAATGAAATTGCCTTCTCAGAAGATTTTGCGATATCACAAATAGTCAAGTTCAGATTATGGCAAACACATGGTGTATAAAATGCCCTCGGATTGATATCAAGCAATCTCTTTTGCACTCCCTTGTTTTTCCCTTTCATGTTAGATCCATTGTCATAACCTTGTCCCCTAACATCATCAATGTCTAGATTAAGACCATCCAATGTTTTGCAAAGTAGCTCAAAAAGTCATTTTCCTGACTTATCATCAACTTCCACAAAAGTAAGAAAATATTCTTCCACATGAGCTTGATCCACCGATACATCCACACATCGAATAATAAGAGACATATGTTCTTTGTGGCTAATATCCGGAGTACAATCAAGAATAACCGAGAAGTATTTTGCCGCTTTAATTTTCCTAATGATCATGAGCTTGATTTCAGATCCCAACATTCCTATCAACTCATTCTGAATTGTGTGGCTGAGGTAATGGTAGTGAGTTTCCTTCATTTTAATTTGCCTAAGGTGCTCCCGCATTACTGCGTCAAATTCACCAATCATTTCAATATTTCCCAGAAAATTTCCATTGTTATCTTCACCAACTTTATCTTTATTTCCCCGAAACGCTATATTACTCTTTGCCAGATACTTCACCACTGCAAATAATCTCAATAACAACTCTCTCCAATGATTCTTTTCTTTGTTGATTTCTTCTTAGAGACACTTATCAATTGTCTGATTCTTTTGAAACCTCAACTCCAGCTCCATCCACTGGCTCATGCAAGTGATGTGATCATGACTTTTCTCGTGTTCGCTAAGCCTTACTACGACATTGTTCCAATCCATGAAACCAGTGCTTGATAGTTGAGGGATATCTTTGTACCGAGTGAACAACTTGCAACAAAAACAATAGATTCTATGTGATGTTGTTGAATAGATCAACCAACGCCTGTCTTGTCTATCTCCATTCTCCAAATACCTCTTGTAATGTCTATGAGAAAAACACCTTCCAGGATTATTTCGAGAAAATATATAATCTTCAGATGGTGGTGCAAGAGGACCTTTCTTAACCAAATAATCTATTAACCTCTGATCAATTTTCTTCCAATTTGCAGGATCCATAATATCCAAAGATGAATCATATTCTTCAAAGTGATCATCCTCCTTTTTTTTATTGACATCTTCATCATCTATATAATTCTCATTCTCCTCTTGCTTTTCGTTGTCACTTTCAGTTCTAATTTCATCCTCGTTATCAACTCCATTAACCTCATGAATTCCATCAACCTCTTCAACCTCATCAATTTCATCAACATCATCAGTTCTAAAGGGGTTTGGTTTCTTAAAATACCTTAAAAGGGATCCAGCCTGGGATTTCACCAATTCTTCTACTCTTTTCCTCTTTTTTCTTTTTTGACATCCTGAAGTCATCTTCTGATCTATCACGTACACACATATAAACCATTCAGTAATAAAAAAAATACTTATAAACTGAAAACAAATTTTAAATCCAAATACTCAATTTGGTGAATGCATAAACAATAAAATTAACACAAACAAAGAAAATAAATATACAAATAAAATTCAAAAAGCTTTTTACCTTACAATAAATAAACAATTCAGATTTGTTTTGAGTAAAATTGATCTCTCCTCTTCTCTAGTTCTCTTCTTCAATGGAGGAAAAAAAAAAGTTAAAACAAAAAAAAGAGAGAAAAAAGGATTAAGTCACGTAAAGAAGGAGTTGGAGAGTCAGAGATTAACCTAAATTTTCCTTTTTAAAACTAAATAATATAATGTAATATTTACATAATAATAATTTGAGACCCACACAATGTATGACCTCTATATATATATTAATGGCCCATTTGTGTTAGTCTTTTTTTGGACATTAATTAAATATATATACATATGTATATATGGAAAAAAAATTGTGGGACCCCCTAAAAAGTGGGACCTCATTCAAATGGTTTATCTGCATGCCCTCAGCGCCGGCTCTGCCTCAACACCAACTCTCTTCTTGTTAGTACTAAACCGGTATTACAAGACATATAAAAAGCTCAGTCCATTTCTCTGGTTCCAAGACACATGACTAAAGAGTGAAGATAACATGAAATAATTCAATTTCGTAGCCAGAGCATTCTAATAACTTTGTGAATTATCTTTTACGACCAAAAATAATTGCATGATTTTGTTGAACCCTCAGCTTTCCAGTGATTGATGTTTGTCACTTTGCATGATCTCAATCTCATCATTCAGCCTTGTGATATCTTGGTTCCCATGAAAACAAAAACTCTCCTCCTCAGGCTGCTTTAACTACACAACACCAGCTAGACGAAGATCAAATTCGACAGAACATTTCTATGACAAAATCTTCATTCTTTAGCTAAAGCTGACCAACGAAGCTATATGAGTCTCTTCCGCAATTCCATCTTTTTCCCCAAGATATTATAAAGTCAGATTAACACAAGCAGCGCTCATCTCTTACTAAACCATTATTTGACCTCACCATCTGTCTGCATTTTGATCTCCGACACCTGTAAAATAAAGACGAAAACTAAAACATTTCGTCAGTGCCTGAGCAACAAAATATCAAACAATTTTATTAAATAAGCAAGAAAACCGAATCCTAAATCCAAATCTTGTTCCATCAATTAAATTCAAATCTGTTTTCATCAATTTTCTCTGCCTCAAAAATGGACCATGTTTCTCCAACTGTTCCTAGTCCTATTACATGTTACACCAAATTGGACATTCACACCCCTGTCAACTGCACCATCAAAAATAATAACTCCAAATGTTGAAATAAATAAATAAAAAAGGAAAAGGAATTTATTTCATTACATGTTTGCGCTAGTCTTGTTAGTAGATATTCGGATAGGATGGATCCGGATCCGGATAGTGAATTTTCGGATCTGGATCCTAAGAAAATTTCGGACCGGATATCCGGATCTTACAAAAAAAAAAAATTTTTTTATCCAAATCCAGCCAAAAAAAAATAGTTTTTTAGTTCCGGATATCCGGATCCGACAAAAAAAAATCAAAATAATTAATAATTATAATATATTTAATTATAAGAAAAACAAAACTGGATAGGGGCCGGATATCCGTTCTTCTAACAGATATCCGGAATCGGGATAGGGATATCCAAGGTTTACGAATCCGAATCTGGATAATAAAATCACTGATCCGTCGGATCCAGATCCAGATACCTTAAAAACATCTAGATATCCGGTTCGACCCACCCCTAGTTTGCGCTAATACATCCAAAGGGCCACTTGTTGCTGGAGACTACTTGTTTGATCTTCTTCCTACTTTCCAAACTGTCATATATTGTTTTTCGTCTCTATTATTGGTTGTGATAATAATTTCAAAGATGAAGGAATGGAAAAAGCGACTTGACTAAAAGGAAGAAACGAAGAAAGAAATAATGAAATAGCTAAGAAACTTTTTTTTTTTGGTTTTTAAATTGCTAAGAA
>CM051384.1:9029446-9181946 GCA_028015245.1 Cardamine occulta
ACTTTCTATTTCTTCCTCTCTATTATTAAGCTAAAAAAATCAAAAATGGTAAAAATTGATTTTTAATGTATCGTTCATATATTAACTGTTTAGAAAACGTTCCAGATCTAAACGGTATATAAAAATATACATTTATGATTACTTTTAAAAATTGGATGTAAATTTTTTTGCAGTTTTCTTTTTCAATGTTATTCAATACTTTCGATACTAACAAGTTCACATGTTGGTCCTAAACACATGAACAAACCATGGTTCAATTATCTTTGGGAGAGGAATTAAACCTGCTTTTATCCCCGGTCAGGAGACTTCCGGTTTATCAAAGGAAAAACAAAAAACGAAAAAAGAAGAAAATTCGCAAGTTGAATTTTCTATGCCAATAACTTTCTCTTTCTCAAAACTGAATATATATTGGCCTGTCCAGAGACATTTTTGTATATCTCATCTTGAACTTTTCTCGCTATTGTCTTTCATGGCTTCTTCTTCTTCTTTGATTCGCACCTGCAAATACCGCGTCTTTGTAAGCTTCCACGGAGAAGACGTTCGTACAACATTTCTGAGTCATTTACGGAAACAGCTTAACGACGATGGGATTACGATGTACGATGATCAAGAGATGGAGAGAGGTGCAACCATTGGCCCTGTACTCATGCAAGGGATTAGTGAAGCGAGGATCTCGATTGTGGTGCTGTCGAAGAACTATGCTTCTTCTAGCAGGTGTTTAGATGAGCTGTTGGAGATTTTTAAGTGCAAAGAAGATATCGGACAAATAGTGATGACAATTTTCTATGGAGTAGATCCATCTGATGTCCGGAACAAGACTGGAGATTTTGGGATCGCCTTCAATGCAACTTGTGCTCGTAAAAAGGATGAAGAGAAGAGGCTAAAATGGAGCAAAGCTTTGGAAGATGTTGGCAACATTGCTGGAGAACACTCCCAAAAGTGGTTAGTTTGCTTTTATTCAACTAATTTTGGATTTTTGCTTTCTTAATACGATTTGGGAAATTTTCTTAGTGAATCTAAAAGATCTGATAGCTTTCTGAATGTTCATGTGTTACTTTATTAACATAAAATTCATAACTAATATTCTGCTAACTAATAATCAGGTGTACAAAAAAAATATATACACTAGAACCTATATAAATTAATACTCGATAAATTAATAAGTTCTATAAATTAATAAATTTTGTTGGTCCTGAATTGGGTCATTGTAATAATTAAGATAATTTGATAAATTAATAAGATAATATTTTGTTTGAAAATTCTATGTAAATATATGGTCTCATCAATATCATAGATTAATAATCATAAAATTTTATAACATATAAATAAGATATTTTAGTTACGTATGATTATATTGTTATTTGTTTATTCGTAAATTTCCATTTTTGTTGGAGTTTATCTCTAATTTATTCATATTGTATCAAAAACAGTTAGTATTATCTTCTCAAATTGCATCCAAAAATTATGAACGATTTTATATGAGCTAATTGTTTCTAATGTTTTTTTCGACTAAAATATCAAAGTATTGTCTTCAACTTCTTATTTTAAATAGATTTTTTTAAAAAATTAGACACATCTCTCTATTAATTTATCAATAAATTAATATCTTTTATAAATTAATAAAATACTCCAATCCTAACATTATTAATTTATAAAGGTTTTACTGTATGCAGATCTTACCGAGAGATATATAAATCTTCTTGCTTTGATGTCAAAGGAAAAATATGTCTTATATATATATATATATATATAAGTCTTCTGGTTGAATTACTATGACTCCATAATATCTCCCACTAGAATATACAAAACATTTTCACATGACTATATGATAAACAAAGTGATTTTTTCTCTGTTTTAGGGATAATGAATCAAAGATGATTGAAAAGATTTCAAGAGATGTTTCAATCAAACTAAACGCTACAATGTCTTGGGATTTTGACATGGTGGGTATGGAAGCACATTTGGAAAAAATGCAGTCTTTGTCAGATTTAGATAATGAAGATAAAGTTATGATTGTTGGAATCTTTGGCCCTGCTGGCATTGGTAAGACTACCATTGCCAGAGCTTTCCATAGCCGATTCTCTTGCAGTTTCCGCCTTACTTGTTTTATGGGGAATCTTAGGGAAATCTATAATAGTTGTGGTCATAATGATGATGATGGTTTGAAGCTGTGTCTGCAAGAGAAACTTCTTTCAAAGATTCTAAACCAAGATCGTATGAGGGTAAAAAATTTAGATGCAATACGGGAAAGGCTATGTGACCAAAAAGTTCTTATCATTCTTGATGATGTGGATGATCTGAAGCAACTACAAGCTTTGGCTGATAAAACTGACTGGTTTGGTCCAGGAAGTAGGATTATTGTAACCACAGAAAATCGAGCGCTTTTGAAGAAACATGATATCAACAATACATATCATGTGGCTTTTCCAACTGAAGAAGAAGCTCGAAAGATCTTTTGTAGATATGCTTTTAGAAAGAGCTCAAAACCAGATGGTTTTGAAAAGCTTATCAAAAGAGTAACAGAGCTTTGCAGCAATCTTCCACTGGGCCTCCGTGTCATGGGTTCATGTTTATGCGAAGAGACAAAAGATGACTGGGAAGATATATTGCAAAGGCTAGAAAATAGCCTTGAACAAGATATCGAGAGAGTACTAAGAGTCGGATACGACCGTTTATGTAAGGAAGATCAACTACTATTTCTCCTCATTGCAGTCTTCTTCAACTACAAAGACGATGTTCATGTACAAGAGATGCTTACTGAAAATAAGTTGAATGTCAGACTCGGTTTGAAAACCCTCGCAAATAAATCTCTCATACAAATATCAATCGAAGGAAATATAGTGATGCACAAGTTACTGCAGCAAGGGGGTAGAGAAGCGATTCAAAGACAAGATCCTGGGCGACGCGAAATCCTAATTGATACTGATGATATTCTTACATTCCTTGAAAATGAATCTGTAAGTTCTCTCTCTCTCTCTCTCTCTCTATATATATATATATATATATAGATATAATAAGTGTATCCATTAAACTAGGTCATTTGATCTTACCTATTAATTGTGCTAACAAATTTTGTTTTTTAAAATTTTCTTAGGATCGTAGAAGTGTGATTGGTATATCTTTGGATATATCCACAATCCCGAAAGGTGTGTATATAAACGCAAGAGCTTTTAAACATATACCCAATCTTCAATTTATCAGGATCCACAATGCAGAACATGATACAAATGTTAGAATGCATGTACCCGAGGACATGGATTTTCCACATCGTCTAAGGTTATTAGATTGGGACGAATACCCTGGAAAGTGGCTTCCTCGTACATTTAGGCCTGAATTTCTTGTGGAACTCAATTTGAGGGAGAACAACCTCGAGAAGCTTTGGGAAGGAGTCCAGGTTCGTGTATATATATGTATATATTATTTTAAACCTAATAAAATAATGAATTACAATTCTATTGTCAAGATATAAACTAGTATGACGAATTACAATCCTATGCTACTTTCTAATTGAACTTTTAAACACTTTTTGATATGTATCATAAAAAACCTGTAGAATCAAATATGTTTTGTTATTCCATAAAAGTACACTAACTATTTATGGATTTCCACTAAAATACATGACCTATTTGGATACCTAAAAAATACATGAATTAATTTGTTCTTCAGTTATAATATATAAACTTTTAAAATGTATCCATTTAACATCTACGAGTTGGTGAAAAGTAACATCCATTAATTTCTTTAAAAATTGAATTAAAATAAAAAATATCATGATTAAAAATATTTCTTAAAGTCCAAAAATTAAAAAGTTCTAATTTTTTAAAAATATTAAAAAAATAAGTAAACTTGTAAAATTTTGGATGTATAAATAAGAAATCCAGAAAACTGATAAAATTCCTATTACTCTATAAAAACTTGAATATTTAAAATATAAATTTTAGATTCATAATATTTCAGTAATATAGTTACCATTATTTTTATTAATATTATTGTCAAAATAATATATTTTTGTAACTATATAGTTGTATGAGTTATGGTTTATAATTTATCATTTACCACATTACTTAGATGATAACATTGTGCACCAAAAAAATAACATAAGAAGTTGTATTTGTTCATGATACGGGTAAATTATGATGTAAATAATATAATTTTTATAAATATGTGATTTTGAAACAGTTGATATATGTTATTTACCTTATGTTTAGAAAATGTTTAAAGCATTTTACTATTAATAATTAACATGTTCATAAAATATTTAACATATGAAATGTATCTTGAATTTATAATTTAAAATGTTAATTTTTAGGATTATTTAGAATTTTAAATAATGTAAGGATTTTTTTGCGTTTATTTTGAATCTAAAAATTTAGTATTTTGATTTTTGGAACTTTAAAGAATTATTTTCAGTCTTTCAAAAAATTTTAGGATATTTTTTTTTCTGAAATTTATAAATACTTTTAGTTTTATTAAAATAAAATATATTTAATGAATATTTCTCTATGTCAACCCATGAGTGTTAAATGATTATAATTTAAAAAATTGTGTATTATAACCGGAAAAAAAAATTAATAACTTGTGTTCTTTTTTCTACGGAATAACTTGTGTGTCTTCATGGAATTTTTTCTATTAGTTATATAGTGTAATCTATCTATATATTAATGTGTATATGAATTATTTTTATACTATAAATAAATTTAATAAATAATTGTGCAACTACAACGCCTGTAAATAAATAATATAATTGTGATTTAATTAAAATAAACTATGAGTACAACTGATTAATTCCTTAATTACACTTATATTATTAAGGTTTATCAATTATATTTAATTTCCCCAAATTGTATTACAGTAAAACCTCTATAAATTAATAATTATAATAATTATAATAATTATAATAAATATTTCACTAAATTATAATAATTATATTTTATAAGTTTATATGACTATTAATTTATGATATTGATAACACCATATCTTTACATAGATTTTCAAAAAAATTATCTTATTATTTTATCAAATTATGTTAATTATTAAATTGGCCTAACTCGGGACCGGACAAATTTATTAATTTATAGAGATTATTAATTTATCGAGTATTAATTTATGAAAGTTTTACTGTAGTTTGTTATTCTATTACATTGTATAAAATTGTTTAAACTACTTGGTATAAAATCAACAACTACATGGTACAACTCTCACAAACACTATTTAAAAATAAAATGTAAAAGAAACAAAAAAAAACTCAGATGTTTTCAAACATTTGAATCGATACACTCTTATTTTCTTAGCATGTTTTGATGTTTTTCCTTTGTGTCGTTTTACATTCAGCCCCTTCCAAATCTCAAGAAGATGGATCTGTTTCGGTCTATGGATTTGAAGGAACTCCCGGATCTTTCAAAAGCTGAAAAACTTGAATTTTTGAGAGTGACTAATTGCTGGAGTTTGGAAGAGCTTCCACCATCAATTTTGAAGCTTCGTAAATTAGAGCGGTTGGAGATGGAATTCTGTGTAACGTTAAAAGTTGTACCGACTTTTAACTTGGAATCTCTTCATCATGTCGACATGTGGGGATGCTGGAAATTGAGAAACATTCCAGATATTTCCAGGAACATCACAGAACTCTCAATCGCAGAGACAATGTTAGAGGACGTGCCTGATTCTATTCGGCTTTGTGGCATTAAGAATCTCAGTATTATTGGCAGTCTGTTAAGTTTTGGACATGTTGAGAAACTTCCAGATTGGATAAAAGATCTTCATCAGCTAGTAAAGCTTTATATAGGTAAATGTCCAAAACTTGCATCACTGCCAGAGCTCCCTGCCTCGCTCTTGACACTACAAGTAGACAGTTGTGAATCACTGGAGACAATAATATCAGTTGAGACTTTTCCATTTTGGGATCCCCATTTCCCCAGCTTCTTATATTTCTCCAACTGCTTCAAATTGGATCCAACAGCACGAACAATAATTACCAATAAATCAGTGAAGGCATACTTCCCTGGAGGAACAATCCCTTCGAAGTTTGATCAACAAGCTTCAGGAAATTCTTTGACCATTCGTTCAGATTTCAACCTATTTCAGATTTGCGTCGTGCTTTCCCCTAATCAGCTGCTGGATGAATGTTCCTTATTTTGTGACATACGCTTAAACGGTTGCCTCAATGAGAAGAAGATATCTTATGATATCTCTACGATCCAGAAGAAACATCTATATATGTCTTATGTTGAAGTTTCAGATGAAGATGAAGGATGGCTTAAACAAGAGAACGAGATATTGTTCGAATTCAGAACCACAACCACTGAACTCAAAATTACTCAATGTGGTGTCCTTGATAGGCGAGCCCATAAGCCCAAAAGCAGCAATAAATCTAGTTCAAACGAATTGTCTGAAGACGACGATGAAGGCTCTCTAATGGGAGCTATAAATCTTGACCACGACATGAAACTCTCTAGAGGTATTTTTTATTTTATTTTTTTGGAGCTATAAATTTAGTTAAGAACAATTGAGGTTGACGATCTATTTTCCCACCGAAACTATTGTATAGCATCAGATGTCTCCCAAATTATAGCTCCGATCTATATAGCTCTCCAGTAAAAGTTGCAAACCTAGATACCTCAGAATTGAATGTTCCAAATTTAGATACCCATATACCATTTAACCATCAAACCACAATACCAAACCATAAAACCCCGATACTTAACTGATCCCCAAACCCGATTGAAACTTAAACCCGACTAAACCCGACCTAACGGTCATATTCCTCAAATCCCCAAATCAAACCCTAAAATCCTAAAATCCCCTAATCGATTGATCATTCTCCTCGGGTTTTAGAAATCGATAGTAAGTGGTTGTTTAGTTTGTAAATTAGTAGTTTTTGTTCGTGTTTTAAAGCTCAAATTAATCTCAAATTTTTTTTTGTTTCGGGTGATGATTCGGCTTTTTGTTTTGCATAATCTTAGGATCTGAAGCCATGAGTAATGTGTTAGGAGCTTCAAGTGGATCTTCAACTGGTCATCTAAGAGAAAGAGTTACGGGTGTGCCGAAGGTATGTCGGTTCCCAATCCTTGCTTTTATGAATTATTTTTGATGCTTATATGATTTGGTTCATTTTGATGTGGATGGTTCATATTGTAGCTTGATAATGATAATGACCTATTCAAGTGGTTCGATGAGGCACTTATAAACGAGGTTGAGACATTGCAAATGAAAAATGTGAGGCTTGAGGAAGAGCTGAAAGAGATTGCAACTGAGAAAAAGGATTTTGAGGAGTTCCAGATGAAGCTTGAGAAGAAGATATTTGAGAGGGTAGAATATATGTTGGAAGAATCATTATCTCGTATGAAAGAGATTGCAATTGAGAGAAAGGATTTTGAGGAGTTCCAGATGAAGCTTGAGAAGGAGATATTTGAGAGGATGGAATATGTGTTTGAAGAATCATTATCTCGTATGAAAGAGATTGCAACTGAGAGAAAGGAGTTTGAGAAGTTCCAGATGAAGATTGAGAAGAAGATATTTGAGAGGGTGGAATATGTGTTGGAAGAATCATTATCTCGTATGAAAGAGATTGCAACTAAGAGAAAGGATTTTGAGGAGTTCCAGATGAAGCTTGAGAAGAAGCTATTTGAGAGGGTGGAATATGTGTTGGAAGAATCATTATCTCATATGAAAAAGATGATTATTTTTATAGTGATTGGGTGCTTGATAATGGTTGGGGCTATTATAATAATAGGTTGAAGACGATTGTTGTTGTGTTATGAGACTTAATGTAGTGTGTTATGTATCATTCTTGTTTGTTTTTGGTTCTATCTTAATGTATCAGACTTATGTTGTGTGACTTTGGCTTATGTATTGTTGACTAATGATATGATTGTTTGTGAAAGAAATGCATTAGTGTTATGTTATGTTTGTATTGTTGAGTAATGATGTTTGATGAGATATGAGATAGAAAAAATGAAAACAATGATAAACATGTTCATGTTCATTAGTTAATCGATACAAAAAGGAGAAGGGGGGTCATGTTCATTAGTTTACCGATACAAAAGGGGATTTGACAAGATCATGTCAAACAAAAGAGAAGTTTGGTCATTAACCAATACACAACCCAAAAAATGATACATCAGTTCCTAAAATGACCATCTTCAATCCTACATCAACCTAATATATACACACATAAGAAGAATTGCCTTCATAAACTGAACCAAAACAAACAAGACTGATGCAATCCAAAGAAGACTGATCCTAAACAATCCAAACAAGACTGATCCGGAACCAAACTCAATAAAAAAAGATTAATCAGAACCAAACTCATTCAAACAAGACAAATCCATAACCAAAAATTTCAAACAAAAATGAACCTGAAGTGAGAAGATAGACAAACCGGTGTTGGATTCTTGTTCTGATGAAACCTGGAATTGTGATCAGCTTTACCACAAACTCCACAATGCATGATCGTTTTCTTCTGTTTTGATTGCTTCTTCGTTGGAGACTCTTTTTTACCCTTTTTTCTTTTCTTGTCAGTCTTAGTTTCCTTTTTTCTTTCCAGACAGACGAGCCCATAGGCCCAGAAGCAGCTATGAATCTAGTTCAGAAGGATTGTCTGAAGACGACGATGAAGACTCTCTGATGGGAGCTATAAATCTTGACGACAACAAAAAAGTATCTAGAGTTTTTTTTGTTTTGTTTTTATTTTTTTGGAGCTATAAATCTAGTTAAGAACAATTGAGGATGAAAGTCTCTCTGGTGGCAAGGAGACTGAAACGGTGTATATCACTCTCTTCTTTTTAAGCAGTAATTGAAGCAGTGAAACAGAAACAGCCAGAATAATATGTTGATTCGGTAAACAAGTCTTTGGAGGGCAGTCCAATGAGCTCAAGAAATGCCAAGAAGATTTCTGATGTGGCAGCAAATGACACAGTGAGTGCTCTTACATTTTCTTTAGTTACACATTGGATTTAAAACAGTTGTATCATCTGATATATCAATAGTTAACATTGCATTCTCGCAAAGAAACTACTTTGCTTTTCTGCTTTACTTTCAACTTCCACAACTGATTCTTAGGTTCTCTGCCTCTTGTTTTAGCAGTAGAGGCTCTCTGATCTCTTTACACTTTCATTTTTTCCACTCAAATTACTTTTTACCTTTTGACACAATGAGATGATAAATTCTCTGTTTAACCATCGATTAGGGTATGACTTTCCATGATCGATGAAAACTGTGTGAAACTTCAATTCCCACAGCAAAGAAAATTCAATCGGCAAAAATTAGTCAAAATGGCATATATATATATATAGAGAAAGCATTATGTATTTATAGATCCCATGGCAACCATACTAATATAAATAAGAATTATACAAGTCCATGAATTGGAACATTAGTATGACTAAGGCTAGTAAGTAGTAACATTAGTATGGAACTCAAAACAGAAAAGTTGTAGTAGCTCTTAATCATCCTTTGATCAAATGCTATGCTAGAGATAGTTATAATTCAGTTTGGATGTAAAGAAACTGGAGTCTGTATGTAACATCCCGGTTTCTGAGAAGAGGTTAAGAGATTTGATTTGGCTACCTATATCACCAAAGTGCACTTATCTTTTCCGTCACTTGTCCTGAGAGAACTCCAGAGTTAAGCGTGCTTGGACTGGAGTAGCACTAGGATGGGTGACCTACCGGGAAGTGATTGTCGGTACCGTGTGAGTGAGGCCAAAGCACGGGAAAAGATCATGTAGTGATTTGTAGGGATGGTAACAAGTCTGTAGAGCCTCAGGAGATAACAAACCGGCCGTCAGACGAGGGTGAGTGCAGTACCTAGAGGGGACGTCGAGTACTCACGGGCCCTGGAGAGAGCGTGGGGCCCCTAGAGGTCATGGAGGTGCTCACGGACGGTGGCGGTCGGGGCGTTATACTGTATCTTGAGCTTAATTAGGATACACTATGCTATATCATTTGCAATTCAGGTTATTGCTGTAATTTCAGCTTTTTAGCAAGATTGCTTCTTTCTTCGTCAACTCATCTTTAAACTTTGCCACTTGCTTCATGTGCTTCTACATCTTTTAGCAAGAATGCTTGCGATCATCGCACTTGGCTCTTACGGTTTGTAAGTATGTAATTGCTGCTTCTGTTCCATCCTTGATAAGCTTCACTGCTTGCAACTCCTCTGATACAGTCTGTCTTCATCAATGCAATCATGATCTCTAGCTAGTTTATCTTTGTACCATGAAGCCTCAGCTTCCATAAAAGATTCTCTCGTATCTTCCAATTCAACTCTTATACGTTCTCTGCTTGTAAGATGAGGCTACTTTTTATCTCTTTTTTTTTTTCATGTTCTCAACCTCATTCTTCAGGATTGTGATCTCTTGATTTAAATTAGCATAACATTTACTTCATGCCTTCTTCTGATTCTCTATATCATTGGATTTCTCATCTCACTCCTTAACATCTACTACATATAACAGTGAAACAACAGAAAAGAAACTTAACATTACTCATTTCAACAGTAAACATAAATAAACATGACAAAGGAAGAAGTTAACAAGTCTAACGAATTTGTGGATCATTAGAATCAAAAGAGATAAAGCAAAAAAGTAAACTGGCAGTGAATCTTCCATTCTTTCATTCATCTTCCGATTGATTCTCCTGCAAAGCAAACAGAGCAAACCAATCAATGGGTTAATCTGGAATCTGTATCTTAATTTTGACTTGTATAGTCAGTAGCAAGCTGCAGTGAATGGACTGTATAATAAATAATGATACATTCTTCTCCAAAACCCCAAAGGAAAGACAAAAATGAGTTGAGGACATACCTGACTCTTCTGGAGATCAAACACAATCTTCATGAACTACACGTATTCTCTTTTAGTTTTTCTTTAGTTGTCTCTACATTTTCCTTTTTACCCCTTTATGTGTAAAATTTTCATTATTTCCATTTTATTGTCTTATCTATTCAATGCTTAACCGTTACAAAATTTTGGTGTTAGTTACAATTCTACAATAGATTTTGGTATTAGTTAGAACACTAGGATAGCGTTTACATCATTAAGTCATGGCCTTCCAGTCTACTGTTTACATCAAGTTCTTCGCTCATGTTATTGTTTTGAAAATTTGCAGTCTATGACCTCTAGAAATTAAAATTAAGAATACAAGGACAAATGTACACAGACTATTCACATAAACACCTCTAAATATCCTGATATCCTACTATATAGAGGATATGTGGATTCACTCTACATCCATGACTCGACAAAAATAATATAAAAATCTAAGAGATTTTTGCGGGGTATACATAATTTCAAAACGATTTTGGCGGCGCTTTCGATTGTGTCGTTATTTCCTTATACCTTAACATATCGAAGAAGTGTGGATTCACTCTATATTTAAATATAAACTGACAAATTTAAATTAAAGCCATGAATTGTTGGTAAATTCTAAATGACATTTGGCTTTTGGTTTTTATTTTTTAAATTTTTTGGTTTTTGATTTTTGGTGTAGATGTTTAAGGGAAAAACAAAGTTATTGTGGTTTTTGGTTCTTCTTTGAAAATTAGAGAAACCATCAAAAAACTAGTTTTCCTAACTGGTAGGAAATCTACTTTTGTAAAATCTTGAATGGAAGAAAAATAGATTTCCAAAATATAAAACCAAAAATTGTTTCAAAAAACTACAAACAATCAAGGCCTAAAATCAGATCTAAAAGATTTTGGCCGTGCATTCATTATTTCTAAACGATTTTGGCGGCGATCTCAACTATACTCTTACTCCCTTATACCTTATATATAGAAGAAGTGTGAACTTACTCTATGTTTTAAATTAAACAGAAAAAATAAAGTAAATCAGTTGTAAAAGATTTTGGCCATACACACATTATTTCAAGACGCTTTTAATTATGCCCCTACTTAAATTTTTTATTTTTGTCATGAAAGAATGCAGTTATTCAATTCGTATGATTTCACAAAACACGAATTTATACCCCCAACGTCCTTATACCTTAACATATAGAGAAAATATGGACTTGCTCCATATTCTAAATATGAACAGACGATACTAAATTAAAATTTAAGAGATTTTGGTGACACGTATTTTATTTCCAAACTATATTGGCAGCATATACATCATTTCAAAACGGAAAAATGATTCTCAGCTACACAAACTATAAGCCACGACATACCTACACATACAAACTAGTTTAATGTTCTCATAACTACACAAACTATTGACTTCGCATAGTGACATGCACGAAGTATCATCTGTCATATGCTCAACTACACCAAGTATTGTGACATACACGAAGTATCAAAAATTATATGCGCAACACCATAATTATTTTTACGATTTTAATTTAAAATCATCATATTTGCTTTTACATATATATATATAATTTTTTTGTGTATTATTTTAGAAATAATATAATAAATATGTTCTAAAATGTTTATGAACTGTTTTATATTAAATTTTCTTTTCTATTTTTAGGATAAAATTTATTTTACTAATTTAATTTTTATCTAATGTAGGAGTGGACACAGATTTGATATCCTAAAATTTCAGAATACCAAATTCGATCCGTTAGATCCAAAAAAAACAATTAATTGGATCTGTCCAAAATATGTCAAAATTAAATAGTAATATGAATTTTGTTTTTGTTCTAAGTCTCCCTAAAAGACGTTTATAAAGTAGAACATCAATAGTAAAATAATATTTATATTACTATTCTAATTTTTGCATAATTTGGACATATCCGAGTAACTTTTTTTGGATTAAACGGACCGAATTTTATATTCTAAATTCTAGAATATGAAATCTTTGTCTGCTCCTATACTATATACAAATTAAAATACTAATATATATTTTATTTTAAAAACGTTAATATAAAACATTTCAAGTTGATTTTCTTTTTATAAAGATTTAAAACATATTTTTTTGTTAATGAGTTCGATTTTATAACATATTTATTGTATGATTTCTAAAATAATACACAATTTTTTTAAAATAAAACTAATTTTTGTTGATATTTTGATCAATTATTCTATTCATTATATATATATATATATATGTAAAAGCAAATATGCTGATTTTAAATTAAAATCATAAAAATGATTATGGTGCTGCGTATATAATTTTTGATACTTCGTGTATGTCACAATACTTGGTGTAATTGGGCATATAACTCATGATTCTTCGTGCATGTTACTATGCGAAGTCAATAGTTTTGTAGTTATGAGAACATTAAATTAGTTCATATGTGTAGGTATACCGTGGCTTATAGTTCATGTAGCTAAGAATCATTTTTCCTTTTAAAACATATGCATACAATTATTTAACAAATATAGAAACTTGATTCTCTTATTATCCCCTTCATATGTAAATTTTGTATGTTTTCATTTTATTGTCTTTATCTATCTACTATTTAACAGTTACAAGATGTTCTCCCTATGTTTGAAAACATATAAAACATATGGAAACATGATTCTTCTTTTACCCCTTCATGTGTAAACATTTTTCATGTTTCTATTTTATTGTTTTATCTATCTACTCTTATAAATTACAAGAATTTTTATTACTTCCTCCATTTAAATGTTTATATCAAAATATCAAAACAATTTTGGCAGCACACATCACTTTTCAAACATATATATACAATCATTCAACAAATATAGACTATAAAATAGTCTTCATTGTAACTGCTATCAAAGATGAATTTATGATTTTGGTAACTATATAATCACATATATAAGGGGAATGCCACCCTCTAGCTGATTGACATGTCGGATCTCCTAGCAACTGACACTTGTCCACCTTTAAAATAAAATAAAAACTCCAAAGGAAAACAAAACATCACCCGATCACCACCTCATCCTCTCTCTCTTTCTCCGTTGCGACTTGCGATAATGATGAAAATTTTTATTAGCGGCACTCGAGAGGGAGAGAAAACGCAGTGAAGTCTTGTTTTAGGGTTTTTTAAATTTTCCTCTCAAGAGAATATTTTTGAAGCTTAATAGAGAGATTTTAAACTTCGGCAGCCATGGCGAGCACCAAAGTTCAAAGGATTATGACCCAACCTATCGTACGTATTCTTCTTCAGTTTCCTCGTGTAATCTACTCTGTTCGATCTATTTATTGTTTCGAGAACTTCTCTATCTCTTCGTTTACTAAACCCTAATTTATGACTTGGAAAATACTGCTTCTTGAAGGTATAGATTCTTCATCGTCTGCTCTTTTTTCTTTAGAAGAAGTTCTATGTTTCTGATCACTTCTATATTTCCACAGACTCCACAGAAACAATCGGATATTTTGTTAAATGCTGATTTATGGGCTGCTATTTGGGTTTGTTTGAGAGAAAATTGTGTGTTTCATGATACCACCGGTGGAGAAAATGCTATTTTACAGTGACTATCCTTATGTTTTTTATATCATTATTTAAGAAGATCTTTGGGTTAAACTTTAGTTTATTGTCGCCTGAATATCAACATGTCGCCATTAGCTAGATAGCGGGACTTTCGAGATATATGTTATTTTTATTTGTTGTTGTTTGAAAATCATATTTCAAAAATAAAACCCAATAGGTTCATTCCTCTAAAACTCTTTTCAACCAAGTCGTCTTTATTACATATTTTTCTTTGCTTCATGCTTAAAATCTCAAATGTCTTCTAACTTGCATTGATGTATATGCAGATGGAAATGGCAAGATTAGTTTGGCTTTCAAGAATCTTAAGCACCTCATAAAACTAAAGTGAACTTAATCCTAATTATTTAATTAAACAAGTTTATTATCAGATGTAAGTGGTGCTTTACTCTGTTCCTGCTACTTTTTACTTTTATCAAGTTACGTTTTCACCATTCTTCCAGTGTTGGAAAGCCAGGTAACTTGGCTACTGCCTTCTTGAGCTTTTGTGGACTGTTTGCTATATAAAGCTATAAAAGCTGCATTAAACTTTTAAAAGTATCGATCAAACCTTTATACTAAATATCTGAATCTCCAGATATTACCCTTGAAAATGACTTTGTTTGTTCAGATTTATCCAGGTTATCTCTAATTCTTTAAATCTAATAATGCTTTTGTCACCGTTAAATTATTGTCTTCACGCCCTTGCATTGTTTGTAAACCAGCTATTTGATCATCTTGATATCGGTTTTGCTGAAGGATTTCTATTTTGCTTTTTCAAAGGGTAAGATGTGTTCGAAGAATTCTACAAAAAAAGGATCTTGCGAAGAGACTCCTCTTGGGAAAGACTGCTTCAATTGATGCCAAGAAATCCACGATCTCTAAGGTTAAAAACTGATTTAATTGTCTGGGTGTTTCCTTTCTCACCGATTTTTTCCCTCTATCAGTAAGTCCGTGCCCACTGACCCCAACCTTGGTGTTTCCGACAGCTTAAGACCGAGTGTGATAGTGAAGTATCCGATTTGAGTGTATCGAAGGGTGATGATACATCGTCGATGTCTTCGTTATGTAATTTGACAGGTATTGATTCCTTCTTTGAAGTCGACAAACATTATATACAAGATGATTTGAATATTAGTTGATTAGGTTCTGAAGTTCCTAACTATGCTTATGCACTTTATCTCATTTCAGATGTAAAATCTTCCAACAGTAAGTGATCTGATCTCCTTATTATTGTTCAAACTACAATCATAAAGATCTTTTTTTTATGAAATGGCCTCTGTGCAATTTGATTACCTAATGAGATTTGCGTACTTCTTCTAGGCAATGGTTGCAAGAGGTGATCTTGGTGTAGAGCTTCCTATTGAAGAAGTCCCCATTCTTCAGGTTAGTAAGAGTAATCGTAAGTTAGAATTTCAATCAAATCTAAGCAACAACACATCTACCAAAATAGATGTGGACCATGAAGCTCGAGTAAAGACAATGGAAAAATAATGTTACTCATTATTTATGCAAATATGTGGATCATGAGGTTCAAGTAATTTGTAGCATGGCGACGATGTGATTCTCTTGACTCTAATTCTCTTATGATTTATGAAACTCCAAATTACAAATCCAAGGGTTCATTATGTTTTATATTACAAAATCGAAGATATGATATTGACTCGCACCTCCATTTGATTGATTATTTCTCTTTCTCTCTTTAAGGTCTCATGTCTATGTTTCCCTTTCTAATTTAAGCATCATGTATCCTTTCACCTGATTTCATTTGCTAGGGTTTACTTATCTGCTTTTCAAATGTTAGGGTTCTTAATTTCTTTGCATTGTTTTTCTCGATCGTTTGTTTTTCTGTTTCACCTTTATCAAATCTGATTGTGTTGCTATATGTTTTTGGGATTAATGATAGTTTCCATTCCTAAATTTGGAAAATTTTAAGAGATTATTTGATAAAGTTGTAAGCTTTCTTGATTTGATTGTCTACACAGCTCTATTTCTATTCAGTTTTGTCAAATACATCAAATTCGTGACATTACTTTTAATGCTTCACATTTTGCCTTAAACGTACTTATACTGATTTTGTTTATTTTTTGCAAGTATTGTTGGTTGCTATATTGGGAAGTTGAAGCTTTTTGTTTTTGTTGAAATCACACGACATGATAGTAATTTTGTAGTATTATGATTGATTTAATTTGTAAATTATTGTGGCTGTGATTGTTTTGTTTTGTGGTTTAATTATGATTGATTTAATTGGTTAAAATCACAATATCATCAAAATATGGTTTATTTGTTTACTTCTTAGCTGGATTGTTTATTTCTGGTGTTTATGTGGTTAAAATTAATAGGTTTGAAACAGGTTGATATGTGTTTGACATAGTGTATTTTGTTAATTTGAACTTGATATGATAAGCTGGTTAATTGGTCTGAGATTTGAATTATTTTCTGATATGAAAACTTTTTCTGAGCCATGATTGTTTCATAGTCATTCAAACACTCTTACATTAACTTTGGTATGGTGCTTATGGGTTTGAATTTTTTTACTTAAGGTTTTAATTAAGGTTAGAACATATAATGTTGGACAAAGTATATGTGTATCTTTGCGGTATGGAATTTAATTATATAGGTTAGGTTTCAGTGTGGGATTGGGACTTTAAAAGTTTTTTTGTTTTCCTCTATTCTGCACTGAATAGCTAATCCTACTTATGAAAGATGTGCTTCTACAAGATTTCTTATTGATCCCTCCGTTTAAATGGTTATATCGAAATATCTAAACGATTTTGGCAGCGCACACATAATTTTAAAACGTATATATACAATTATTCAACAAGTACAGAAATGTGATTCTTTTTTTACCCTTTCATGTGTAAAATTTTCATATTTCCCTTTTATTGTCGTATCTATCTATTAACCATTACATGATTCCTTAGTATTCCCTCCGTTTAAATGTTTTCAGTGGAATATTAAAACGAAATTGGGAGTGCACACATGACACATCATTTCAAAACATACAGATATTTAACAATATAGAAACATGGTTCTCTTATTCACTCTTTCAAGTGTAAATTTTTCATGTTTCCATTTTATTATTATCTATCTACTGTTTAAAAGTTACAAGATTCCATATGACTCCCTCCATTTTAAAAATATATGCATATAATTATTCAAAAAATATAGAATTGCAATCTCCTCTTTTACCCCTTCTTGTGTAATTTATTTCATGTTTCCATTGGACTAGAGTTTAATTCGCGCTATGCACGAGGTTTGTCTACAAATATTTCTGTTAATTATGCTTCTGGTATTTGTATATATGAGCTTTTCATATTTATAAAAGCTAAAGCCTAAAGTTCGAATAGAAGCCTATTTAAGGATTTCAATTAATAGTATGAAACAGAGTACCTCATATTTTAACAGTAATGTGAATCACTTTAATATTTGTTTTTTCTCACAGCTGAGAAAATGAGAGATGAGAAAACTCAACATTGATAAGTCTGGAAAAAAGTTCAAATATGATAATTCCAAAGAACGCAACTGTCAAAGAACTATGAGCTTCTTTATATCTATTCATTACACTCTCTTGAGAAGAATCTAACATTGGTTTAACAAAAAAATAGGGTTTTATGCCCTCCATCGTACAGATACGACACACCTAAATATTATATGTTTTTCTCTATTTTTTATTTCGTCTAATTATTTCCCAATAGGTGGTGTTGTGGATCTATTATATGGTACAAAGGCTTTAGACATTTTCATCGATTAATCATTGTAAACCCAGTCCATTAACTATCTCAGTCCAGCTTGGCCCAGCAACATCTGCTCATGCTTGGTTTTTAAATCATTTTAATTAAATCCATGCGTGTTTTCCAAAACAAAATGATCTTCCAATCTGCAACAACTTTCCGTTTTTTTTTTATCCCTAAAATATAATGATATAGGAAACGGAAATAGCTTTTAAAGCGTCGAAAGGTAAAACCCTACCAAAAAGTGGGGAAGCGACGAAGCATATAAATATTCTATGACTCATTCTTTGGATTCTAGGGTTTGTTTAACGAAATTCGATCTCCTAGAAATATGCATGTAAGGACGGCGACTTTGTTGATCCATCTATAAACCAAATTCGCATATTTTAAATATTATTTATTTGCTTTATATTGATGGTTCAACGAAGTCGTGTTATTGCGGATTCTTCGAATTTCAATGAGTAAACCTTAGAGTCTAGAAACATGATCAATCCTAGAAATTTATTTCTTGTTGTTGTTGCTTAACCAAAAATTTATCTAATTCTCTGCTTTCTCCTAAAAAGATGTATTTTTACTTGT
Organism: Cardamine occulta; assembly: GCA_028015245.1. NCBI lineage: Eukaryota > Viridiplantae > Streptophyta > Magnoliopsida > Brassicales > Brassicaceae > Cardamine > Cardamine occulta. Next base: position 9,048,129 of record CM051384.1, read on the forward strand.
TCTATCACGTGTGAATCGCTGTTATTTTATTTTGGTCGTGAACCTCTATTTGTTTTATTTATTTTTTAAATAAAAATGATGTCATTGTAAGGGAAAAGAAAAGAAGATGAATACAAATAGATTTAACCAAAACAAAAAAAAATCTTATGTTCCAAGTTTAGTGCAACCCCTAATCAAACTAAGGGGTAAAAGGAAAGAAAAGAGATTAGTAACTAGCTGGGAATAGTGTTGAGGAAGAAGGAACCGACATAAACGCCAATATCGGTTCTTAGCTAATAACCCATTTTTCATTTTTTTTTCTTTTGAGTTTAGAACCCTCTTATCGATGCTCTTATAATTTCATAGCTGCAACACAAATGTTATCGTAGGGTAAGTTAAAATGTAACATCCCGAGTTGGGCTTCACTTGGGTGTGAATTATAAGCCCAATAAAGGCCTAACAATCATTGAATTAAACGACATAGGATTTGTAGTGTGAGCACAGACGGAGGCAGTTGGGTCAGCTGACCCCAACTAATACATTTTTTTATTAAATTTTAAATGAAAATTTATGATCCCACATAAAAAAAAAATAAGTTTGACTCCACTTACAAATTAATTTAGAAATATAAAATAAATAAAAAACAATTTAATCTTCTTTTATTTAATTGTTTCACGTTTAGATTGTAACCCAAGATGAATACTATGAATCATTCATTACTTGTTTAACATATAATTATTTTTATTTTAAAAAAATACAAAATTAACAATAAAAAAAAATTAAAATCTTCAAAATTTAAAGGCTTTTGAAGTTAACTTTGATTTTGCTTGTTGCTATTGCAAATCTTTGAGAGATGTTTTTTTTAAGGTGAATCGCATCGGTGATTAGTTTTTAAGTGATGGTCTAATTTATTTTATCAAAACATTTATTTTAAGATAAGATAAATGATACATTGATAAAAAAAAATTTAACGTATGAGTAAATGTAAAATACAATTATAGGTTTTTAAGCAGTTTATAAATTATTTTTTTAATATATACGTTGGCCCCAGTAAAATAGTATGCTGGCTCCTGGTGTGAGTGTATATATATGTATGCATAAGTATATTGCTGTCTTTGTTTGTGGAGAAGAGGAGAAGTGAGGTCTCACGTGGAAAATTGATGGAGGAGGTAGTGATTTTGGGAAGTTAATATTTTCATGTACAATATTACTATATTAAATTAATATCTGCATTTTTATAAAAGTAAAAAAATATCTCAATTAACTATTAATTTGAATTTTAAACTTTTAATTCAAAATTACTATGAAATCAAACATATTGTTACTGTGCTATTAAATAGTGCTAACGTGGATAACATGTGTGGCATGACGTGGATGCTATGCTGACTTAACTGCCATGTGTTCAAATTTTTTTTAATTTATTAATGAATCTTCTATATTTTTCTTAATTTTAAAAATTTATCAAGTTTTGTATATATATATATATATATACAAATAATATATATTTGATATATTTTCTAAAACCCTCACATTCTCTCTATCAAATTTTATTAGAAAAAATAAAATTCGTTCTCGTAATTATATCCTCATAAACATTTTCACCATCCCCAAAACAACTTCTAAATCATACAATTATCATCACAATGAAAAACAGTAAAATCATAGGATATGGATATCATATGAAATTACATCGTTTATTTGATGTATGATCCTCCTGTCTACAATTGTATGATATTTATTTTATTTTTCATAGCTGTCAATATATATATATATATATATTTGTATAGTCTTTCAACAAGAGTACAAAACAAAATGAAAACAAAAGAACGATCAAAATTAATGAGAAAAAGCGACGAATGAGGTATAAAAGAAATAAAATTGTAGTTTCATTGAGATAAATAAAATAATATATATATATATTTAAATTTCAAAATGATATCATTTTATTTTTTTCCATGAAAATTAACAGAGAGAGTATGAGTGTTTTAGAAAATATATCAATATATATATTATTTGTATATATATATATGTAAATCTACAAAACTTTGATAAATTTTTTAAATTAAGAAAAATAGAGAAAATTCACAAATAAGAAAAAAACAAATTGAACATATGACAGCCACTTCAGGAGAAATCGGACGTGGCATCCACGTCGTGCCACACATGGACATCCACATTAACACTATTTAACAACACAGTAACGATATGTTTGATTTCGCACAAGTTTTGAATTGGAAATTTAAAATTCAAATTAATAGTTAGTTAAGTTATTTTTTTTATTTCTTAAAAATGCAGATATGAATTTAACATAGTAATATTGTGCAACTATGATAAACCTACTCCACATATTATTAATTTTATATTATTAATTTTTTTTTATATTATTAATTTTTTTTATATTATTAATTTTTTTTACTATTTAGAAAGTTGTTAGGATTAAAGGATTCATCTTTGGATTATAAGACAAAAATTTGAATTTCAATTATAATTAACAATGTTTCAAACGGCAAAATTAGCCAGCACTCCACATATTCGAAAGATGTTTGTGCTTTGGCTCGGTATCTTCGGTAATCGAGAAAAAAAAAACAAAAAAAAAAAATTGGCATTTCGTGACTGTTGGCTTACGCAATTCAAGTCAATCATCAATTAAATGTTTACTATATCATTTTTGTATCGTTTCTTATTTATTTTATTAAGAATATAGAGACGAAAGCTTAGACTTCCAAGTTCCAAGCAAACCCCACAATTTTGTCAACACTGACTCAAACAGAATACTTTTTTCTTATTACAGAAGATAATGTTTTCTATTTTAACAGAAGAATATTTTATTTACTATTCTCGTATGATACATATTTGTAATATTTTTATCAGTTTATTAGTTGTTATAGTTCAAGAAAATTGAATATAACATTATTTACTAAATGTATTTGGAAAAACAATGTACGTGTTTGTAAGAGTTATAAGGATTTCTACAACATTTCAAATGTACAGTAAAACCTCTATAAATTAATAATGTTGGGACCAAAATTTTTTATTAATTTATAGATGTTATTAATTTATTGATTATTAATTTATAGAGAGTTTTTCCGAATTTTAAAAAATGTTATATAAAAATAAAAAAATGAAGACAATACTTCGATGTATTTTAATGTATTAGGAAATAATTATTGCATATATAACAAATTTTAATGATTTTTGATGCAATTTGAGAAGATATATCATATATTTTTGATATTTTAAGAAAAATAGAGATAAACTCCAATAAAATTATAAATTTACGAATAAATAAACAACATTATAATCATATTTCACTAAAATATCTTATATATATAATAAATTTATATGATTATTAATTTATGTTATTAATGGGACCATATATTTACATAGATATTTCACAAAAAATTATTATCTTATTATCTTATCGAAATGTGTCAATTATTACACCGGCCCAACTCGGGACCGTGATAATTTATTAATTTAGAGAGATTATTAATTTATCGAGTATTAATTTATAAATGTTCTACTATATGTTTTACCAATCATGTTTTAAGAGTTGTAAGTACATCCACTATAAATTCTCAGCCTCTGTTGTTTTTTTGTTTTTCAACAATTATTTCAATCCTTTAGAAGCTACAATGAAAAAAAGGAGACCAAAACTACTACCTTAAAATCTACAAATTAGTTCTTACTCCCTCTGTTTAGAAATAAGTGACGTTTTTAGAGTTAATAACGAACTGAAAACGAAATCCAAACTATCGTCAATGATTAATAGAAAACGTAATTCTCCAAACTTGTATTGTCCATCAGACCCAGAAATCTAAGTCAAATATTCACAGAGATTTCTCAAGCAAATAAGAAGATGAAGGCAAGTATATATATATATATATACTCAACAACAAAGCAAATAGGTGTATGTATGTGTTTTATATTGTTTCTTTGATTAACATTATAAGACTATCATTTTCAAATGCAGCAAAAGATCCTGATAAGAGTAACTATGACCGATGACAAAACCCGAGCAAAAGTAATGACAAAAGCAGTTCAGTTTAAAGGTAAGAAGAGACCTTCTCACAAAAACAATACCAACTTTTGTTGGATCTAATGTTTTATGTATGTAAATGGTTTATAGGTGTGACAGCCGTGGAAATAAAAGGTGATCATAGGAACCAAATAGAGGTAACAGGTGATGAAGTTGATATGATTACTCTCACCAAAATACTGAGAAAGAAGATAGCATTTGCAGAGCTTGTAAGCGTAACCAAAGTCGAACCTCCAAAGGCACCAGATGCTAAGAAGGAGGCGGATAAAAAGGATGCAGGAAAAAAAGACGGCGACAACAAAGATGGAGAAAAGAAAGGACCAGATGATACGAAACCTCTAGAGCAAAAACCTGTGCTGTGTTATCCAGTTCCACAAGGATATGGTGTGCCTTCCTCCTTTCCTTACCCGTGCCATCCGAATAATTATATAGGGGAACCTGTTTACAATCATGAACCTAATTGCATAATCATGTGAAATGAGGTTTGTAGAGGAAGATTGATGGAGTTTGATGACACAATTTTTTTTTTTTTTGTAAAGACTAAAGAATCATTGTGTTTAGTATTTAGTCATATGAATAAAGCTCTAAAGCCACCAAATCAAGATTACTAATATCTCGAGATATTCATGTTTAACTTTGTACATTCGCAAGGGTTACTTTTCTTCTACAAAATTTAAACTAAGTAACTGACCTTATAGATAAATAGCCAACAAAGGCTATACCATATATTATTGGACCGGCCTTGCATACTATAGTCTTTAATAGATTTAACCTTGCGTTTTTTGTGGAAGGAAACACATCTAAAAGTTAAAATTTAATAAACTTAATTATGGCATATACAAATCGTAACACTATTGACCGAATCTCATTGAAACAACAATTTGACAATGAGAATGATTCAGTCTTTCCTACATCTTTGGATTATGGTGGCATGGAGATGGATCCAAGAATTCGTACATTCTATCGTTTTGGAGTGTCGTGCGTTTGAAAAAGTGGCAGATTGAAATCCCTAAGTTTCAAGGTCAATTTTGAGACCAACCTTAGGGACAAGGCAATTTTTCAAGTGGTCAACAATGATACAAATCTTTCTACTTAGTGATTTAGGAAATTATTTTAGTATTTCTATTTTCCTATTTCTTTTCTCATAGGATTTTAATTTTACGTTTTTGTTTATCATAAGTAAGGATTATGATTTGTTTGTGAGACTCATTCAACCTAGGCAAAGCTTAGGAAGTTTTGATCGGGTTAGTTCGAGGACGTAAATGTAGTTCTCTTGGGAGATTTTTTACTCTTTTCTTATTACATTATTGTTATATCAATTTTAATAAAGAGAGTTTTAATTGGGTTTTACTTTGACTATTGTCTCTAACAATATCGACCTTGCAAATCTTCTAGATATCGAATTTTTGTGGTGATCCTTGCCTCTTGACGGTTGCACAGTTTACCTATAGTGAAGTGAGTGTTTTAAGGTTGATCACCAACCCTTTCTATGATAATATAATACCCATCCCGCCATACAAGCTAAGACAGTGTATTATCATCTAGTCTCGCCAAACATTTCTTCTTTTAAAACATTTACCAACGAACAACTTTAAGCTGCAACTCTTAGAACTTATTATCCTGGGGAAAAGGAGAAAAAGGGGGGGGGGGGTGAGTAAAACCCAGTGAGGAGATCCTTTCTTCCCATCGAAACACAATAACGGCATCCCAAACAAAGTCAACAATTATTACTTAGCATAAAATCAAATATCACATTCTTAAACATACATTCAATCAACATACAATATCATGCAATACTCTTTTTATCATTTTACCATCTTAGTAATTAATTCAAAATTTAATTATGCATCTTATAACATCTCTATGAAGTCAGGCCTTTGTACCGAGTCACTTCAGTCTAGAGTAGTGGTCTTTGTCCCGAGTCCTCCAAACACATCATAACGCGAAGCACTAGTCTGCTTCGCAATTCTCGAAGCAAGATATCAAGAAAGTAATTATTGCATTTTCACAGATCACACCCTCACTTTATCCATTTGATTGAAGAACAAATCACTTCTGATTTCTTCTTATTTGGACAGATTTATGCTTGGGCTAGCTTCATCTGCATGCTTCCCCATACTCTTGAGCTTCAAGTTGGTTCTCCATCTATTGAGACCTAAACCCATGAGTTCTAAAGGTCCCTCAAAATTTTAAGCTCAAACCAAGCTCATTAGCCCAACCAAATAATTCAACATGTTGAATCTTATGACAGTAGTTCCACGAAGCTCTCTACCAAATTTCATCTAGATCAGACTTTTAGATCTCAAAACGTTCCCTTGAAGATGCTGCATCACAACTGTTTCCTTGACTCAGATTTGGACAGTTTAAGGTGTTTATTTTGTAGGAAGCAAAACTCACCACAAGGGAAATAACTCTGATCACGTTGATAGTGGCATGTATAGCTTCTCTGACATGAGAAGTATATAGATCCACCATTGATCTGGTCTAACGTTCTCAGACTTGGATGGAAACTGACACTCAAAATCCAAACTTGAAACTGTCTATTTTCTCCTTTTGCCTTCTTCTAACTCTTCTTCTCCTCTTCTCCGACTGTTCTCAACACCACCAACGCAAATACATTATAGCTAGAATCACCACTTCCTCGCCATCACCATGGACCGGCCTCATCTCCGTCGCCATTGTACAGTCACCACTTCTCCTTTTTCCTTATTACTTCTTCATACTATGTGTTAGAATCCCACATCGGATATATAACATAACCAACACTAGTATATAAAGAATATGGGCTAATCCACTCATTGTCAATTGATTTTGAGTTGGAAGCCCATAGGACTTAACATGATATTAAAGCCTCGTTTGTTGACCCAAATAGGATGGCTCAAGAAGGGTTTAGTATCGATCCTAAAGAGGGATTCGGTTCGAGATGGGCTAATAAGAGTCATCATCTCGAGGAGGCATGTTAGAATCCCACATCAGATATATAAAAGGACTAGCACTAGTATATAAGGGATATGGGCCAATCTACTCATTGTCAATTGGTTTTGAGTTGGAAGCCCATAGAACTTAACACTATGTATGTGTCTTCTCCGATGATGGCATGATGTGTTAACAGCTTATGGTGGTAGCTGACTCACAGTGGTGACTGACAGTGACTCCGTCTCCTTCGCTGCATATCTCTTTTTCTTTTTCTCCGTTCTCCTATTTTCCTTCTTCTTCTTCTCTTTTATTTTCTTTCTCCTCTTCTCGGATCTGCTTTGTTTTCTCCTACCTCGGGTCAGATATACTTGCTTCTTCTCTCTCAGATCTTTCATGATCTCTCTCTCTCTCTATATATACTACAATTCTTTTGTTTTATCTTCTTATTCTTCTTCTTTTCTTCTCCTTTATGATTCTCTTCTCAAATCTCCAAAATCTTGTTATCTTAGGTTACATGTGTCTATTGAATCTACAATGTATGTTGTGGTAACACTCCCAGTAAAGAATCTAGGATCAGCTTCTATAAACTGCAAAAGGAACCAGCCACTTATAAGACTATTACTTTCTATTCCTTAGTTTGATAAGATTTGTGTTCTATGACTTTTTCGTGCAAATTTTCTATTGATAATTCATTGTAATTAAATGAACAGTTTTCAATTTTAAGTTGTTACGTCAAATCATATATCTGAACTTAATATATACGCCCGTAGTTAGGTGATTTCGGGGTTTCACTATGACTTACCAGATTCATTGTGTACATAAAGCTTCCTCCTAGTAGGGAGTTAGGTGATCTCTTTCTGTGGCCAATTAGGTGGTTTACTATATTGAATACATCAGAATTTGCTCTTTTTCGGAGGAGTATTAACTAATTTACTTAATTATAGTACCTATTAAAAATAAAAATAAAACAAATCATTTCCATATCTCGTAGTTTGTAAATAGTACTCTTTGATGGTTTTGTTACGGTTTTAGGAGCTTGTGAACTTATGATACAAGAAAGGAACAAACGATGGTCATAAAATGAGCCATTATTGGGAAACTGCAAAATATGCCACATTGGGCCAAATATTTTGGGAGAATCATAGTTCCATTGTAAAGCCTTCATTTAGAAGAAACTTTGGATTTTTTTTCATTTTTTTGTCATCTAGATTATAGTAGATAGAAACATTTGGAGAAATACAACAGCTCTCCCTTATTGTTTTCATTATAGGAGAGATGATATTTTTTTAGAGATGATTTTTTAGAAAGATGTTTTTTTTAGAGAGGTAATTTTTCGAGATATTTTTTACATTATGCTCTCCCTTATTGTTTGTCTCTTTAAAACTGAATCAAGAACAAACACAACTAATGATCTCTTCTCGTGGTAACAACCAGAGCCAAACATAAAAGAAGAGAGGATAAAAAAACTTCACAACCAGTAATATACTTCAATGATCTTCAATTTATCATATGTCACTTTAAAACATAAAAAGTATATTCCTTATTATTCGATAGATTTAGTCATTTAAATAAATTAACTAACATGATATTCGATTTTTAGAAGAAGAAAGAAAAATTATGAATAGTTGGGTGGACCTTGTTGGAGACATCAACGTCATTAGGTATAGACAAACCTTCTATGTCTCAAAAACACTCAATTTCATTATCGTGGTTACACCTAAAAATGAGAGAAAAAATAGATGGGTTAATACATACCTCTCCAATATATCTCAAAAGATCTATTTCAGAAATATAGTTACTCACATCCAAATCTTAAGCATTAAGCATTTTTTGTGCAATTATTTAATTCGATATCTTTGGATAGAAAAATCATCTCATTAAATTTTGAAATAAATTTCAAATGATTTTATAATAGATGGGTTAATCCATGCCTCTCCAGCATATATTTTTAATATCATTTATTTTTAATATTTGTATTAGTTATAAATGATGTAAAATACTTTTGCATCACTTAAATAAATGATTCTTTTTTTGACGATGCAAATAATTTACATCATTTTGTTAACAAATGATGTTATTATACATAATATTTGCATCGGTTGTTGTAACTGATGTTAATTTGTGTCAATTACAAAAAAATAATGTTATCTTTTACATCACATTGTGTAAGTGATGTTAGTACTTGCAACGGTTATAATAATTGATGTCAATATTTTTATCATTTTTAAATAATTGACACTAACACTAGTGTCGATTTAATAATTATATCATTTATAATAACTTGATTTTAACATATTTTATTTTATTTAAAATATTTATGTCGGTTTCCATACCGATTTATTATAAAACTTGGGCCTAATAAATTAAATAGGCATTAATAGTTTAAAGACTTTAATGAATAATTGGTAGTGAAACATGCAATATTTATAACTGCAATTGTCAAGAGCTCTTTCCCTCATCATCCGATGTGGGACATTTAAAAATTTGTCATGTTTTCAGTTTAACATCATTTTAAAAATGATGCTACAAAAAATTAATAGATACATCAATTAGATAATTGATGTAAATTTATATTTTATATCATTTTTGGTAAGTGATTCAGACTAATAGAAATTAAATCAATTTAACATAATTGATGTGAAACTAGTTAATAATAACATCAATTGATATAATTGATGCTAAGTCTTATATATTTGCTTCATTCATAAATAAATGATTTAAAATAATATCATTTAGTTAAGTGATACAATTTAAGTGATGTAAAATACTTTTTTTTTGTAGATATATATCTCAAAAGATCTATTTCAAAATATAGTTGCTCACATCCAAATCTTAAGCATTGAGTATTTTTTGTGCAATTAGATAATTTGACATCTTTGGATAGAAAATCCATAACTTTGGCGATCAAAGATCTAACTTTGGTGAGCGGAACTTTGGATGGGTCATGAAGACTTATTGTTTTTGATACCACGATACACTAGAATCATGGTATGCCAAGCTTTCGCCAATTTCTCGAGAGTAGATTTGAACCTATTATCACCTGTGATGATCATGGTATTTTGAGTCTGCAGCGATTTTTGATCAAATGCTCTCTAAGCGAGACGATTTTATTATCAGCACTTTGGTCATTTGCTGTCACCTTATTTCTCGGTCCTGAAACCAACAAAATAATGTTACTCATCTGGAAACCAACAAAACCAACTTTACTTATATGTGAAAAAACTTACTATCGAAGTCATAGGCATATTTGACATTGAAACTTTTCTTATTCTTGCCCAGACTCTTGTAAATTATCATCAACGACCCTTTGTGAAATGGAGTTTCTATACCCCCACAACAATTTTCAGCTTTACCCTCCAATATTGTTTTTCCTTGTAACCAATATGATTTAATGTCATTATTAAGTGGCAACTGGATGCATTTCGTTGTTTAATTAGTAGAATGATTAAATATGAAAAATGAACATATATCAGAATAATGATGATTTTAGTCTACTTTACCTCAATTGTCATCATCGAGTAGTATTTCTGTGGACCGAAGAGCTTCCTGGTCTATCTTAGTAATTACCTCTAAGTTCCCAATACTGTAGATGGTGACTGGATATTTATACCCCTCATTTACAAGAGCCCTCTTTACGTTAGTGCTGAGGCCATCAGCGGTGATGAGCTTCTTAAAGAGAGGACAATTCTCGAGATTTCAAAACACAGCAGTTTGGGCCTCCTATAATTAAATAAGACTTTTAAATATAATGTCAAACCTTATTATAAAAAAATTGTTAGAAGCCTAGAAAACCAAGAGGCCTAATAACACCATTTTTACAAAAATTTCTTTTCGACTATGTGGGCTATTTCATGCAAGTATTACACAAATAGTAAGCCTACTGACCGAATCTCATTGAAATAACATTTTCCCAATGAGAACGATATATTCAGTTTTTCCTACATCTTTGGATTATGGTGGCATGGAAATAGATCCAGGAGTTATATTCTTATCGTTTTGGAATGGGGTTTCATGATTGAAAAAGTGATGGGTTGAAATCCATAAGTTTCATGGTCAATTTTTTAGACCAGCCTTTAGGAAAAAGATGTTTTTAAGCGGTCGACAATGATACAAATCTTTCTACTAAGTGATTTAATTAAAAAATTTAGTATTTCTATTTTCTTATTTCCTTTTTTCATAGGATTTTACTTTTACATTTCTTCATAAGTAAAGATTAGGTTTCGTTTGTGAGACTTATCCAAGCTAGAGAAAGCTTATGAAGTTTCGATCGGGTTAGGCCGAGGAGCAAATGTAGTTCTATTGGGAGTTTTTTACTCTGTTTTTATTACGTTATTGTTATTTTAATTTTAATGAAGAGAGTTTTGGGTTTTACTTTTGATTATGGTTTTTGTCTCTAATAGTATTGACTAGGCCTGGGCTTCCGGTGTAATCGGGTTAATCGGGTCGGGTTATTCGGTTAGAGGGAAATTCGGGTTATGGAAAATCCCACCGAAAGTCAACCGAGATTAATATGAAATCGGGTTGTTTGGTAATCGGTTTGTCCGGGTCGGTTTATTGATTTTATTTATTTTCCGAGAACAACTTAAATCTTTCAAATTTCGGTTAATATAAACTGAATTGAACCAACTCAAACATAAAACAAGTTATAATCTTGATAATTAGGCCCAATAACCAAACGGAGCATAATTAGGCCCAATAACCAAACAGAGCATAATTAGGCCCAATAACCAAACAGATAAACACACGTGACTTATATCAGATTTTCTACAATTGAAATTTGTACAACTGCTGATTAAGAATCACCGAACAATACAATTAGCTTGGTTATATAAGATTCCATGACATTAAACCAGAACTGAGATTGAGAACACAAAAAATGGAATAGAGAGAGGTGCGTTAACAAAGTAAAACCAACTCAAACATAAAACAAAGGACAACAAGTTATAATCTTGATAATTCGGTAGCCTTACATCTAGCAACACTAGAGACCATTACAGAAGCTGATATGCTAGCATTACAGCAAGTTTAAGCTAGCATTAGATCAAGCTAGCATTGCATCAAGTTTAAGCTAGCATTACATCAAGTAACCAGTACAGAACCAAGTTACAAAAGCTTTAGTAGTTTGTAACTCATACCAAAGTTGTTTGTAGTTACATAAAAGCATGCTAATCTGCATCAAAAAGTATTCAAAAGAGCAGCTCAAAGTCAGTACTATCCAGCGACTCCAGTCAATTGTTAAGGCTGCTAATCCACATCAAAAAGGACAAAAGAGCAGCTTCTACCTACCTGTGCAGAATTAAAATCATAACAAAGACTTAACAAATCTAATAAAGAATCACAAAATCAAACAGAAACTTAACAATGTGAATCAAATCAAACAAGAACAGAGAAACTTTAACATGAATCTAAACCTTAACACGACAAAGAACAAGTAAAAAAAAACATAAACCTAACAATCTAAACTTCAACAATCCAGCACAAGTAAACGAAAACACATACCTAACTATAGAAAATCATGGAGGAGCTGCCATTGAATTCCGAGAATCTACAAAAGAAAACAGAGTCAAACTACAAAAGAGAATGAAAAAAGTAAAAAAATAAAAAACAGAATAAGAGACTTATTCTACTTACCAAGAGATTCAAGAAACTCAACTTCTTCTAACATTTGCACCAAGTTTGCTACTTGTGCTTTTGATTTAGCTGAACACCTTAACCATTGTTGTGTGCATAGAAAAACCTCAACTATGTAAGGAGTTAAAAAACTCCTATAAGGGTCCAATACTCAGCCACTTGTACTAAAAACTGACTCACTTGCAACTGATGAGACCTGAATTGCTAAAACATCTCTAGCAAGTTCTGACAAGATTGAAAACTTTGAGCTATTGCATCTCCACCAACTGAGAACATTATAAGGCATCCCCAAACTATTTTCAACTTTTACCTCTGTTTTTTCAGTCAAATAGATTTGTAACTCATTGCACCCATCTTCACTTCCCCTTAAATCAAGCATCTGACTGTAAATCGACTTCATCCTCTCACAAGCATCTTCATCATCTGAAAACTCAGACATGAAAGAAGTGAACTCAGAACTTTGAGCTTCAATGTCTAACTCTAATGGTTTGGTCAGCCTAGAACTGTAATCCTCATAGTACCTTGCCAATGCACTTGTAACTGAAGCATAAAGTTGCTGACTCTCTATAGTATCCCTACCATAAAGCTGGTCAAAACAGAGGGAAGGAAACTTCATCTTGTTTCGCGGATCGAAGACACTAGCCACAATCACTAAAGGATTCATGTTATTCAATCCATCCCAATATTTTTTGAACTTATCCCTCATGACCCGAGCTTGAAGTCTGGTCTCTTCTTGAGGACTGGCACACTTAGTAATGAGATTCCTCTCAATGTCCATAATTTCATTGTAACATAGAGTGAAAGTTACTGACCCAGAAGCCGAGAAAGTCAAAGTAGACTTGTAGAAGATCTTCAGAAACTTCACCAATCTTGAAACATGCTCCCAATCAGAATGAGTTGGTGGTCCAACTCTTTTTCTCTTTGTCTTCTCATCTTCTTCCAGAAAGTAATCACAATACAGTTTGCCTTCAATCATCATCTTCTAAAAAGAAACCCTCAGCTTCATAGCAGAAGTCAACATGAGATAGGTGGAGTTCCATCTTGTCTTCACATCTAATGGCAAGCTGCCTCTACATATCTTTCATGTATCACACCTCATTGCAAAAGACTTAAGCCTAGTGAAGGATGACCGTACATACTTCACTGCATTCCTAATGGCAACAATACTAGGTTTTGCCTTTTTCAAACCATCTCCAACAATCAAATTGAGGATGTGTGCACAGCAACGCATATGCAAGAACTCACCATCTCTAACTAATGCTTCTACTCCTCTCAGCCTTAACTTATCCTTAAAAACATCCATTGCCTTGTCATTATTCTTTGCATTATCAACCGTAACTGTAAAAATCCTCTCGATTCCCCAGTCTTCTAAGCAATCCATCAGCTGTCCTGCAATGGTATCTCCTCTATGATCGGTGATTACCTTAAAGCTAAGGATCCTCTTCTGCAATTCCCAATCAGTGTTAATCCAATGAGCTGTGATCACCATGTAGTTGTAAGATGTTGTAGGAGACGTCCAGATATCTGTAGTCAAAGAAACCCTTTGTTTCTCAACACTAAACAACTTCTTCAATGCTGCTTTCTCTTGTAGATAGATCCCAACAATGTCTCTAGTACAAGTCCTTCTAGAAAATTTCTTGTACAGAGGCAAGACATTAAAACAAAAGCGCTTACAACCCTCAGATTCTACAAAAGAGAATGACAACTCATTCACAACAACCATCTCATTAACTGATCTCCTAAACTGCTAAGGATCAAACTTAATAACTTTCAAATTCCCATTACTATCACCACTAAGAACCTTATGTTTTTCCTTCTCATCATAATCCTTATACTGTTTGCATCTACATATGTGACCTATCATTGGACTAGTGCCTACAGTTTTAGAATCAGAACTAATCTCTGCACCACAGTACTTACAAATGCTTTTAGTGCCGTCTTCATCCTTCTGCAGAAAATGTTGCCAGACTTTTGCTCTTTTAGCATACTTTTTTCATGGTTTGGGTGGCTTAGCAGAAGCAGAGGCAGGTGTTTTACGCTTCTTCCCAGTTTGAACTTTTTTGGCGTCGGTATTTTGAGGTTGAAGCGGAGGCTCCATCTCGTTGTAATCTTCAGACATCTACAAAACATAAAAAATTTGGATTAGCAAAAGTACAATACACAAAACAATCGATAATCTCTTAATTTTGAAGTTTAAAATGAAACCAGACCCTAACACTAAATTTCTGAAAATCGATTTAATGTTATCAATCGGATCATAAAACTTCTCTATTAAGAATAGCATCACGACTTTATCAAAGTTAAATAAAGCAGAGCCAAAAGAATCTACATTGATTTTAATTCCCATTTACATATTAGTTTATCGAGTGATCTAACTAAACCAACCGCAACAAATTTATAAAACCAATTGCAACAAAATATCTGATCCTCTTAAATATATAAAATGCCACCACCTTTTCCACTACTGAAACCCTCCTTTTAATGGGAGAAATAAAAAATTTGATTTTCCACTAACAAAAATTATTCTTACATGCTAATAAAATCTTAGTAACCTATCAGTTGATACTCGATTGATTTATTTTAGAACATGTAAAAAATGATAGATTTTTAAACGTGATTATATAGCCTCTCTAGGATCCTGGTTATATACCTTTAAGCTAATCATAATTTTCTTATTTAACTGACCTAACAACTCACATAAAATTAGGCCTATGAATCATTTCTAATTTCACAATTAAAAGAAAACACAACTAATTTTTCAACAAGAAGACTGAAGACGACACTCCAATGGAGGAATATAGAAGCCAGCCTCTAGAAGTTTCATTATCTCTTTCTTGACGACATCCTTGAGATTCGGGTTTAACCGTCTCTGATGCTCGACAGAAGTCATAGATTCATCCTCTAGGTGTATTCCTGTGCATGCATAAGTCAGGAGATATACCAGTGATATTATCTAGTGAATATTCTAGAGCCTTCCTATACTTCCTCAATTCACACAAAAGCAAGGTAATCTCTACATTATTCAAATTCACATTCACTATAACAGGATATGTAGAGTTCGGACCAAAAAAATGTACTTGAGCCCTGCTGGGAGGGTCTTCAACTCAAGCTTTGGAGCTTTCAGCTCGCTCCAAGAACCTCCGAGTGTTGTACTATCCGGAGCAGGCGCTCTTTCCGGAGCAGGTGCTCCCTATAACTGAGTTTTTGTGTCTTCTCCCAGACTCAGAAAATCGTCTCCTTCCTCCACTCTGATGTTAGATTCCAGAAACTTAGCAAATCCATGGGTGTCCTCACTCAGAAAACCGTGCTCACCCTCGGGTTTAGTCAAAGCGACTTCTAGAGGATCACTTGCTAAGATCTCTTCGACAATATCATCGGACATATCTGATCCATCTTGGATCACAAAGGTCTGTCCATCAATCATCGGTTTCTTGAGAAGCTTGCTCATCTCAAACCGAACTAACATATCTCCTAGGCGGAGATCCACTATGCCTTGTTCGACATCAATAATAGCACGAGCCGTGCATAAGAAAGCTCTGCCCAGTATCAGTGGGTCCTTGGATTCTTCATCGAGTTCCAGAACCACAAAATCAGTTGGGATAAGTATATCTCCAATCCGGACGTGCAAATCTTCGATAACACCAACTGGAAGCTTTGTAGATCGATCCGCAAAAACCAATGAAATCTTGGTAGGTTTGAACTTGGTGAAACCCAGGCGCTTGGCTACAGAATATGGCATCAGATTCACACTGGAACCTAAATCACACAAGGAACAAGCAAAAGTGCAAGGTCCTATCTTCACCGAGATAACAAACCTTCCCGGATCACCTTTCTTTGTCAACACCTTACCTTGAAGTATGGCGCTACACTATTTAGAAACAATCATCACATTCTCTTCCTCAACAACCTTCCCAGCTACTAACTCTTTCATGTACCTCTTAAGTGAAGGCATCATTTGCACGGCATCAACCAAAGAAAGTTTCACCGTCAAATCCTTTAACATCTCCTTGCACTTAGCATCCTCCAAATATTTGTGAGATTTCTTAGGAGGCACTGGGTAAGGTACCCTGGGTACATAAACTCGCTCTGGCAAGATATCTGGAGTTTTCAAAATTTTCTCGGGGGTACCCTGTCGGAGCGGGTGCTCTGGGCCGAGCGGGTGCTAGGTGGATTTTTCTTCAACCCTGTTTGGAACAGTTTCCAGAGGTGCCTCTGAGCTTGATTCAATGTCTACATGACCATCTTTCACGACAAAATCGCTTCCTTGAGCCTGATGCTCGGAAATTTTCTCCTTAGCCTTTTCGTGGAAGCTTGTCATCGTAGGTGGTGCCAGCAACTTTCCACTTCTCAACTCTACAGCATTCACATGATATTCATTCCTGGGCATTTCACCTTTACCTGGAAGAGCTCTATCTGGTCTCTTGACAGCCTCGGCGGTTTGAGCCACTTGTATATCTAGCTTTTTCACATGCGCGGTAACAGCCTCATACTTCGCATTCAGGTCAGTGTACATGTGATCTACTTTGGCATTAATCTCAGTAGACGCCTTCTGTTGGTTAACCATCAGTTGCTGCATAAGGCTCTTCAGCTCGTCTTGAGATGTAGGCGCGGAGACAGCTTGAGGTGTTGCGGTGAATTGGGTATTTTGTTGTTGGTTTCCTCCTTGGAATCGATTCTAATTCTGATTAGGGACATACTGCTTCCCCTGAGTGTTGCTAGAGTAAAACTTCTGGAAACCCTGAGCTTGTTGCAACTGATTCATACCTCCTTGTTGCGGGTAAACTTGGTCTTGTGGGTTCTCGACATTGGTGCTTCGGTAGGAAAGGTTAGGGTGGCTCCGATAATTCTGATTGAATCCACGGTTCTGGACGTATCCGTGACCACTCACATAGTTAACCTCCTGCACTCCAGCTTCATCATCTTCTTCAAACTCTTGAGAAATAGGCGCAGCCCCATTCTCATCCATAAAGTGAACCAATTTTTGGTTTCCCCTAAGGAGTAGGTTAACCTTTGCCGTCAGCTCGTCAATCTTCTGCGTGTCCACACTGTTGACTTTCCTGGACCTGTCATACTCTGGAGATTTGTTGTTTGAGCTCGATGCCATGTTCTCAATCAGCTCAAAAGCTCCATCTCTAGTCTTGGTCATAAAAGACCCATTACTCGCGGCATTCAAGGCATTGTGGTAATCCCATTCAACTCCATCATAAAATATTCCCAGAATCTGTTCATCCTTAAATCCGTGATGTGGACATTCTCTGCGATATTCCTTCAGTCTTTCCCAAGCTTCACAAAAAGCTTCACCAGAATGTTGTTGGAAAGAAGATATCTTGTTTCGTAGAGCGGCTGTCTTGGATTTAGTGTAGAAGTGGTCCAAGAAAGCGGCTCTAACTTCATCCCACATCCTCAAAGAACCAGCTGGCAATGACTTCAACCATCTCTGAGCCTTATCAGCAAGTGAAAAAGGAAACAGCTTGCACTTCAGAAACTCACTCGGAACCCCATTCGAACCGGTAGTGCTGCAGATTTCTTCGAAGTTTTCGATGAGATCCATTGGTATCTCAGCTGGTAGTCCGTGAAAGAGGTGTTGTTTCACCAATAAGATCATCTGAGGTTTGATCTCAAAATCTTGTCTCTGAATTGTAGGAGAAACAATGGCTGAACGGTTTTGATAAAACGCATGGGGGTTATCCGAATCCCCTATACCCGGTTGTGCTTGCGGAACTGGCGGTTGATCTCTTCTCAACTGAGCAATCTGATCCCTTAGCAACTGTAACTGAGCAGCCATACCATTTTCTTGTTCAGCCATGATGACCGGAGTAGCTGTAATTCTCTTTTGACGGTTTTGACGTTCAAGGCGAGCTAACTTTTCGTTGGTGTGGATGACTAAATCTTCGGTGCAATTTCTTCTTGTTCTTCTACTGGTCATGCACCTGACACATAGCAGAAACAAATAAAAATTAAGCTTAGTAGTTTCTTAGACTGAAAATAAAATCAAAAATCAAAGGTAACGCAATTGGTCCCCGGCACCAGCGCCAAAAAAACTTGATAAACAGAGTTTTAACCCAAAATAATTCTGCAAGTGCACAGACAATCGCAGTAGTATATAGGGTATCGAATCCACAGAGACCAAGGCTACACTATGAAATTATAGATTTTAATTTAAAGCTAAGACAAAATAAAAAGGTTTGTAATTTTCGGAACAAAAGCAAGTAAATAAATCGGTGTAAAAATAATAAAAACAAGCACTAGGTTAAGGCGTTTCGCCGGTGATTCGGAGACAAGGCTGAACAACTATTCAGGGGCTAAGTAACTACCGGTCTAGAACTCAAATATAACATTAATATCGCCCCACTGTCGTGATGTATCGACAACTTTATCTAACAACCTAGACACTGAAACTTTCGTTTGGACCTAGCGAGGTTGATAAGCATTAACGAGCTGGTTCAATATGTTCACAATCAATCGCAACAATCAACTGTCGTTGGTTACGCACCAATTGCTCACCAATGATTTATCTAACAACCTAAAGCACTGTCGTGAATAAGTTTAACCTAAAATCATAGACTAGGTGATCAAGCTTATCTAAGCATTATGAATCCCTATTGGCAAAGACATTATAAATTCCAATACCTATTTGTGCTTAGCCATTAACATCCTAAATCACCATTGAAATCCTTAACCTAGCTAAGGATCTACTCACACATGGCAAAATCAAACACAACAAAGCAATATAATGAATTCATGATATTATTAAAGAGATTAGGGTTCAGAATTCTTCTCAAAACAAAGTTGTGGTCTCTTTTCCTTCAGATCTTACAAAGAAATAAAAATCTCCATGTGATGTCCTTAGCAAAAGCGTATCTAAAAACTAACTAACTCCCTTCGAAAATAGATGAAAAACGATAATATACAGGTCTGGAGGTGGCTGGGTGAAGATTAGGGCGTCCTTGGCGAAAAATTAGGAAAGTTGGGATTTTCCCTTATTTTCTCTGTCAGGTCGTCGTGAGCGGTCGCTCGGGAGCTGAGCGGGTGCTCAGCGGGTGAAAATTCGACTTTTCTCCAATTTCTGCTAAGTTCCTCCCAGAATCTCCAATCTTCATTCTTAGTCATCTTTTGACCTGTAATGACTCAAAATAAAACTAAAAGACTCGATAAAGACTCGAAAACAACTGTTAAAATGTGCCAAAAATGCAACATATCAGTTTCCGAGAGTTGTTTCCAGGTTCTCGGATACCCGGAATGGTGAGACTAACAGCCATGATATCGAACAGGCCGAAGAAGATTTGGAGCGGTTGAGGGAGAGGCAACACAGGTCGTGATAATGTACTTGTGAGACAGCCGACAGTTGGACATGCGAATGTTGCGAACTCAAAAGCATATTGTGTGGCGGTACAAGGGCTGAGCAATGAACAATGACCCATTGTCAAATGGGTTCTCAATGCTTCCAGCGCTGCTGTCGATGAACATCTATCTGGTATGAATATTTCTCCCTCTTGGATCTTAGATACAATGGCTACACATCATCTTACTTGTAGAAAGATATTCTAGAGAATTTGCAAAAATGGATACCAACATACATTATCTTAGCACATAAGAGAACAATTATAGAAGATAATGTGGGCTCAGCTAGGCTTAATAGTCATTTGAGTATATTCGAGGTTTAATACTATTTGAGTATAGTCAAATTTTGGTTTTTGATTAGATCTTTGTTACTCAGTTTATGGCAGAACACTATTGTGTAATGCAATTATCGGTGCCGTTTTATGTTCTTCAAGACCGCACTACGAGGACCTTAGTTACAGTGGGTAAACCAAGTGAAGGATTGGTCTGCTTTCAGAATGTTGAGGTGGTGGCGGCAGTTAAGGTTTTTCCGAGTGCATCGATGGAATTGTTGCATATGTGTCTTGGTCATTCATCTCTGAAAGTAGTTGCAAGTTTGAAGGATTTTGTTTTTCTAGTAGTAGTAGTAATTTTTTGAATTCAACTTGGAGTGAGTAAACCAAGTGAAGGATTGGTCTACTTTCGGAATGTTGAGGTCATCCATCGATGGAATTTTTGCATATGCATCTTGGTCATCCATCTCTGAATGTAGTTGCGAGTTTGAAGGATTTTGTTTTTCTATTAGTAGTCGTAATTTTTTGAATTCAGCTTGCAAGATCTGTAACCACGCAATGCAAACTCGGTGTTCTTTTCCTTTAAGCAATAATAAAATTATGGAGATTTTTGAAATGGTTCATTTTGATATTTGGAGACCATACCGGATTCCATCACACTCCGGTGCTCGGTATTTTTAACCATTGTTGATGATTATTCTAGGGGAACATGGGTGTATCCTTTAAATGTGAAAAAGTGAAACACTAACTAAGCTACGATACTTCTTTGCTATGATACATTGCCAGTTTGGAAAGCTGGTATGTTCGATTAAAAGCAATGGAAGTGAATTTCTCTCCATGACGGCATATTTTCTTGAACAAGGCACACATCACAAAATTTCTTGTGTTGGCACTCCGCAGCAAGACGGACGTGTCGAACGGAAACATATATCGACATATTTTGAATGTAGCTCGTGCAGTAATGTTTCAAGGACATTTTCTTATCGTGCAGTAGTGTGTTCTTCGCGCGGCATACTTGATCAATCGAACACCATCGAAAATCTTTCACGATTAAACATCATATGAGGTTCTACATGGGAAGCAACCGGCTTAAGAACATATGCGTACTTTGGGATCCTCTTGTTATATTCATAACCAAGATATTAAAGGTAATAAATTTCAAAATACATTCAGGTCTATTAAAATTCAACAATCAATAACACCATTTAAGTTGAATTATCTAGGCTCCACAACTCACAGAAGTATCAAAGGGAGTAAATAGAGTTACACCCTCAATCTCCCGAGTCAGAAAAACACTCCTAAATCAACAAGCTTTCACAAGAATACACCTTGCTTTGGCATCAAAATTGACAAAAAATCTAAGTCACCTACTCATTCTTGTTTCATGGAAACAATTAAATCAAGGAAAAATTATTTAGTATGACGTAAGTTGAAAATACTAATTCAAAGACAAGTTTTTCACAAAAAGGGTCAGTGGTCAACTTTAAAACACCCACTTCACTATAGGTACATTGTGCAAAAGAGGCAATTGCCACCCCAAAAATTCAATATCTAGGGGATTTACAAGGAAAGTTGGTCATTTCATGCCTGAAATTTGACCATGTATTAAATTTATACCTGAATTATACCCTCGTGCAAACCTATACATAAACTAATAAAAATTTTGAATATGCTACTTTAACTAATAAAAATGTGCAGTCGTATACATTTTGACTAACACCGTTAATTTATCGTTAACTTTCGATGATGTGGCATCCAACGTAAAATCCATGTCATTAATGACCGAAAAAATTGTCCTGCAATCATCACTTGAAATCATGACCTCTAAGATGACAAGTTCCGCTCAATACCATTATACTATTATAGCTATTATTGTTATCATCAACACACACACAAATATATAGCTTAAAATTTTACTTCTTCTCTTTTTTTTTTCTTCTTCGTTTTTCTTCATCTCCTATCTCTTTCAATAGAAGC
The DNA here is from genome assembly GCA_028015245.1 of Cardamine occulta. NCBI lineage: Eukaryota > Viridiplantae > Streptophyta > Magnoliopsida > Brassicales > Brassicaceae > Cardamine > Cardamine occulta. The sequence continues at coordinate 9,070,284 of CM051384.1, forward strand.
CTAGAAAATCAACAGAACAATTGTTCTTGTTAATGATATCTATACCTAGAGATTCAGCAACTTATGACTTGATCAATTATTGTTACAGTGAATTAGACTAAAATCTCTGTTTCTAAATCAACTTATAATTTTTGCCGTCATCTCCAGGAATAAAAAGAGAAGAAAATCACATCTTTGAGCAGTAAAATCTCTGTAATTTTCTAATTTTTCTCAGAGGCTACAATAGTGTTAGTGACAATTGACAACAACGAACTCTTGATTAATTTACTGAACACTAGAGTTTTCAATCGAACATAGTTTTTAATTTATGGATTACACAACTATTCGACTGTTTCTCAACCTTGTTCGTCTGTTTCTATTTTAAAATAGGGGGGTTTAAAAAATGAGAATTGTGATTTTGCTTTGCTTTATTGTAGATTTACGCTAATGGGTTTCAGATTGGCTTATCAATCTCTCACGAAATTATTTCCACAAGTAAGCTCTTAACGCTCAATTTTATATAGATTTTTTAACTATATATATATATATATATGTGTGTAACTATATATTGACGTAGATTTCCACAGGTAAGCTCATAGCATAGTGGTATTAACAATAACAATTACTCTGTTGATATTTTAGGCTTCTATTGAAAGAGATAGGAGATGACGAGAAACGAAGAGGAAAAAAAGAGAGAAGAAGTAAATTTTTAAGCTATATATTTGTGTGTTAACAATAACAATAATAATTATCATAGCATAATGGTATTGAGTGGAACCTGTCATGTTAGAAATCATGAGTTCAAGTGTTAATTGTAGCACAATTTTTTGTCCGTCATTAATGACATGGATTCCACGTAAGATGCCAAAATGTATACGATTGCACATTTGATTAGTTAAGGTAGCATATTCAAATTTTTTATTAGTTCATATATAGATTTGCACGGAGTATAGTTCATGTATGAATTTAACACATGGTCCAACTTCAGGCATGAAATGGCTGACTTTCCGGATTTACAAGGTCAATACTAGTCGTGGGCTTCCGGTTGAAACCGAACAAACCGACCAGATAGAACCGAAAATTTCGGTTATCGGTGCCAACAATTATTAAATTGTTGAACCAGTCGGCTAAAATCAAGATTAATTTCGGATGTCAGTTCGGGTCGGTTCGGTAATCGGTACTGATCGGTTATTTGTAAACCGCCATATATAAGGCTAATTATTGATTAGAACTAATTAAGTTTCTTTTTTCTTCTTTGGCTCTGCGCCTCTGCCTCTTACGAAATCGAAACGACACCAAACTTCATCTTCTTCTTCGATCTACTCAATAATCATCATCATATCTCTTCTTTGTCATCAATTATCCTTCTTATACAGCCTTTTCATTCTCTAAAAGCTCAATCGTTGGTAAGAAGAGCTATTCCTCAAAGATTCAACGTGTAACAACACATATCTTTTGGTAACTTTTATTCTTTCTCCTTAATCTCTACTTTGTTTGATTCTTTGAGTATCTAAGCTTTGCCTCTGTCTAGATTATCAATTATCAATTTTCAGAAATTTAGGGTTAGGGTTTTAACTTCGAAAATCATTATGTTATCCATTTTTCGTCACTTCTTCTGGGTTTTGTATTATGTTCATGGACTTTATATTGTGTTATTGTGTTTGTGTATCGATTGGGATCATTAGGATTAGGGTTTTATTTTAAACTTCAAAATTAAGAGAGTATCTATGCGATATCTGACAGTAAATGGGTCAGTCCTGTGCATGTAGTCCCTAAGAAAGGAGGTATCACAGTGATTAAAAATGATAGGAGCGAACTGATACCAACTAGGACAGTAACCGAACATAGGATGTGTATAGATTATCGGAAATTGAATGCTGCTACACGCAAGGATCATTTTCCGCTACCATTTATTGATCAGATGCTGGAGCGTCTAGCTAACCATCCATATTACTGTTTCTTAGACGGTTTTTCAGGATTTTTCCAGATTTCTATCCATCCGGACGATCAGGAGAAGACGACATTCACATGCCCTTATGGCACTTTCGCGTACCGCCGCATGCCCTTCGGTTTGTGTAATGCTCCAGCAATGTTTCAACGTTCTATGATGTCTATATTTACTGACCTTATTGAGGATATTATGGAAGTATTTATGGACGATTTCTCTGTATATGGGAGTTCGTTTTCTGTTTGTTTGTCTAATCTATGCAGGGTTTTGCAAAGGTGCGAGGAGAAGCATGGTTTCTCAACTGGGAGAAGTGTCACTTCATGGTCCGAGATGGGATAGTGCTTGGGCACAAGGTATCTGAGAAAGGTATTAAAGTTGACAAGGCTAAGATAGAAGTGATGATGAGTTTGCAACTGCCTAATTCGGTTAAGGGGATCCGCAGTTTTCTGGGACATGCTGGATTCTACCGTCGTTTCATCAAGGATTTTTCTATGATTGCTAGGCCTCTTACGAGATTGCTTTGTAAGGAGGTGAAGTTTGAGTTTGATAGTGAATGTTTGGCGGCCTTTCATACCATTAAGGGAGCCTTGGTTAGCGCACTGATAGTACAACCTCCAGATTGGGAGCTACCCTTTGAGATTATGACGGATGCAAGTGATTTTGCTGTGGGAGCTGTTCTGGGACAGAGGAGAGACAAAAAACTCTATGTGAAGCACCCACTCCAGGTCGACTTTGCGGTTTGGACTCTACAAGGGGGAACATAACTTTACCATGGTTTGCAGAGATAGCCAACTACCTGGCTGCTGAGATAGAACCCGAGCATTTCTTCGAAAATAGGAAGAGGAAATTTTTGTGCAAAATAAGGCGATATTTTTGGGATGAGCCGTTTCTTAACAAGCATTGCTCAGATGGGATTTTTAGGCGATGTGTTTCTAATGAGGAAATCCCTGGGGTTTTGTTCTATTGTCACGGATCGAATTACGCTGGGCACTTCGCCACCTTTAAGACTGTGTCTAAGGTTTTGCAAGGGGGTCTTTGGTGGCCCACAATGTTCAAGGATGCACACACTTTTATCTCTAAGTGTGACATATGCCAGAGACAAGGAAACATCTCAAGACGGAATGAAATGCCACAGAACTTCATACTAGAAGTGGAGGTTTTTGATGTATGGGGGATCGACTTTATGGGGCCATTTCCGTCGTCTTATGGAAATCAATATATCTTGGTGGCGGTGGACTATGTGTCTAAGTGGGTTGAGGCGCTGTCTGCACCTACAAATGATGCTAGGGTCGTGGTGAAGATGTTCAAATCGGTGATATTCCCCAGATTCGGTGTGCCTCGCGTGGTGATAAGTGATGGAGGTTCCCACTTTATCAACAAGGTATTTGACAATCTCTTGAAAAAGAATGGTGTTAAGCACAAGGTCGCGACGCCCTATCATCCCCAAACGAGTGGGCAGGTCGAGATTTCAAATAGAGAGACCAAGAGTATTTTACAAAAGACCGTGAGCACTACGAGGAAAGATTGGGCCGCAAGGTTAGATGACGCTCTTTGGGCGTATAGAACAGCGTACAAGATGCTTTTGGGTATAACACCGTTTCACTTGGTGTATGGAAAAGCATGCCACCTACCTGTGGAGCTAGAGTACAAGGCGGCATGGGCTGTGAAGCAGCTGAACTTTGATGCCAAATCGGCTTTTGATAGGCGAACCATGCAACTTCACGAGTTAGAAGAAATTAGGCACATGGCCTATGAGAATTCAAAAATCTACAAAGAGCGAACAAAAACATATCATGACAAAAGGATCATCACCAGGAACTTTGCTCCGAATGATCAAGTGTTGTTGTACAACATCTGGTTGAAGCTGTTTCCCGGTAAATTAAGATCAAGGTGGTCCGGCCCCTTTGTAATAAAAGAAGTTCGCCCCTACGGAGCGGTAGTGGTGCTGGATGCTACTGGAACTGGGTTTGTTGTTAATGGTCAGCGCCTGAAGCCGTATCTCGCTGACTCAGTCATCGCAAAAGGAGAATCTATTCCCTTACGCGATGCTCCTCAAGCCTAATGGCTAACCAAGTCAAGCTAGTGACTTAAACCAAGCGCTTGGTGGGAGGCAACCCACCGGTAAGTGTATATATCCTCTCTATTAAATTCCTTTTGTTACTAACCTTTGGATTTCATACAAAAAAAATTTTTTTTGGCGTAGCGGTCGTATGTACCGACCAGATCTCGACCGATACGAAGCCACTGAGATTTCTTCGGGCGAGATAGCGACCATCTGTTGCAGCCAAGCTGAGACCGGTGGAAGCTAGCGGTAGGATACAGCGGTCACACGCAGACCGGTACGATGCCACTGAGTTTTCCCCGGAGGAGACAGCGACCATCTGTAGCGGCTGGACAAAGCACCCGCTCAGCCCCTGAGCACCCGCTCTGAAAACAGGTAAGTGTTCCTTTCTCGAAAAAAAAAAAAAAAAAAATTTTTATTTATATCTTCTTCCTCTTCCCCGATTCGCAACTCCCATATATCTCTTCCGATTTTCAAATTCTCCCCCAAATCACCAATTCTTCAAATCTCCACCGATTTCATCAATTCTTGGGTCTATACCGATCGGATTTTCATCCTCTTTAAGATTATCCAATCGATTTCAGCAACAAAACAAGGTAAGCTCTTGAAAACCCAATTTTCCAAGTCACGCCGTTTTTGGTTTCGGTGAGTTTGAGGTTTGATTCTTGGCAAATTTATGTACCTAGGGTTGTTCTATGATACCTATATGCTGTTCCCTTGCTATATGTGTTTGGAATTGTTGAGAAATTGAGGCATGCAAATACTGAGAATCCCAAATTGTGTTCGGTCGATAGGAAGTTGGTGGAATCCTCTTGATTTAGCTTTGCTCATTAATACTCGCCTAATTGGCCTTGTGTTTTCTGCTACTTTTGCAGATGTCTCAGTGGCCAAAGACCACACATGCGAACAAAAGACAAAGAAGCACACTCGATTCTTCGGACAATGCCACCAATTACTCGGCTTGGCCTCGCGACGAGGGGACCAGATTCAATCTGCCAGACAACAATCTGCCAGAACAGTCCCAAGACGAGTGGAGTCAGAAACACGCAGACTACTACAACAAGCTTCTGGACTTTTCGATCGAGCCGACTCGATTTTTGCACAAGCCGACACTGAAAGGGCTCAAGTTAAGTAGCGCTGTTGATCTGGCGATCAGTTTTACGGATATTTTTGACATAGCGGAAACACCAGAGTACCTCTACCCCGACTTAGTGCGGCAATGCCTAGCCTCCGCTTCGCTAACCTACACCAACCCTACCAACCCGAAGTTCGTAGAAGCTACTTTTTCCTTCTTTGCTGAAGGAAGGAAACACTCGCTGAGCTTGCATGACTTATGCGAGGTATACGGTTTCAGTGTAAGCAGAATTGCTCTCTCGCTCCCCAAGTTCACCATTGCTTCTCCGTTCTGGGATGTCATAGCTGCTGGGAGTTTCAAGGCTAACACTGCACGCAAATCAGCAATCAGAAACCCGGCCTTATGCATCGCCACAAAAGTCCTGAGCAACATCTTGTATGAAAAGGAGGACACGACAAAGATGAGAACAGATGAACTCCAATTCCTCTATTACGGTATCAGGGGCTGTTTGCGGGATTCCAAAGCTCTTCATTGCCCTAATGCCAATGTCAACATGGATATTATTTTTGCATCAGTCATTGTAGGCAAGAAGATGCGTACCTCTTCAAAGGGATCGCATAAGACAGAACGGATAGGGAGTCTTCTCACGCCATTGTTCAAACACTTCGACATCGATCTCTCATCCACAAAATTTGTGAAAAAGCTCGAGCACATCGATGTCACCTACCTCATTCACTGCAAGATTCTAAGGGACGAGACCACCTACCGTTTCAGCAACAGGGACAGGAACACGTTATTCTGTAGGCTGCCGAACATGTCAATCACCAGTTTCCGAACCCCGGAAAACCTGAGTTTCCAACCAGCCGCAGAGCACTTGTGCCCAGACCCGTGCGCCAGCTCGTACCGCACTCCTAATCTAAGACGAGGAAGCTCTTCCTGAGCCTCTCAGCCTCACCTGGAGGACGAGGAGATGCCATACTTCCAGACTCCACAACCGGACACCGAGCACTACGACCAGAGCGAGTTCACATTGCCACATCTAGCTGAAGATGCGGATCAGAACCAGAAGTTGCAGTGGATTGTGGACTCACAAAGGAAGAACAACAAGCTCATGCATCGGATACTGGCATTGGTTTCACAAGGATATTTTACACCGCGGTCGAGCAGGAGGCCAAGAAGAGAGAAGACCCCGGTTCCAAATGACGATGAAGAGGACCGCCCCGATACTACCACCACCTCTGACAGCGATTGAGCGTAACACATTTCTTTTAATCTCCCCATCATTGTATAATCCGCATTATTTTTATTCCTTTTGATTTTTTTTTTTCTCACCCACCTCTAAATTTATTTTCACCCCGAGACGGGGGGTGAAGTAAGTCTGGGGGAGGGTGTTGCTACTAATCCATTTTTTTTTCTTTTGTTTTATTTCTTTTATTTTCTTTGAGTCATTTTCATGTTTTCATTGAGTCAGTTTGTTTTATTGAGTCAAAACTTGTTGGAGATTATGATATATTTCTTGAAAATATTGTTCTAACCTTGCTTCAAAGTGACCATTGTTACAGAATCACCTCTAGATCAGACTAATGAAAAATCCAAAGGCTGACCAGTTAACTAGAGGACACCATGTTTCCAGCGGAGTTCATCCGAGCCTAAGCCAAAATTTTGCACTTCGTCGATGTGGTTGATTTCTATAGGGCTTGACTCATCATTCATATCTGACATATGAACCCACCAGTAGAAAGTACTGGTACCCCCCCCTATTAGAAGTTTAGCTAGCAATAAGGTTACATATGTAAGTTACATAGAGAGGGGATGAACCGGGGATTCGGTGGCAAACACCATCAATACTCGCGTCTCAGAACCTTGATATGTACATGCTTTATATTGATAGGGATGAACCAGGGACTCGGTGGCAAACACCATCAGTACTCGCGTTTCGGAACTTGATATATGCAGTAAGGAATAAACTGGGGATTCGGTGGCAAACACCATCAGTACTCGCGTCTCGGACATTAGTAAAAAAAAAAAATAAGCTAGCTTAGAAATAAGTCTGGGGGAGAGAGGAAAAATACCAAAAAGTGTGTGGAATTTAAGTGGTTCTTGTCAAGATATTGTATGTGAAAGAGTCTAGAAGGTCCTTGGTAATTGATTGCAGAGATGAAACTAGCGATGAAGGCTTTGATGAATAAGGTTGCGAATTCGTGTGTGGAGTATAGTGAGCTGCGAAGGTCTACGGAGAAGTACATGGTGGTTAGATTTGGAGCTGGCTATGTGATATGTGGAGTACTAATTCAAAAGGGTCATTGCAGTGTTTCAAGAACAGGTGAGTCTCCGTGTTTTTCAAACCTTTCTTTTATGCTTAGTTCTGAGTTTTGTCTGAGGACAAACAAGGATCTAAGTCTGGGGGAATTGATATGTTGCATTTTTGGCACATTCTAACAGTTGTTTTCGAGTCTTTATCGAGTCTTTTAGTTTTATTTTGAGTCATTACACGTCAAAAGATGACTAAGAATGAAGATTGGAGATTCTGGGAGGAACTTAGCAGAAATTGGAGAAAAGTTGAATTTTCACCCGCTGAGCACCCGCTCAGCCTCCCGAGCGACTGCTCACGACGACCTGACAGAGAAAATAAGGGAAAATCCAAAATTTCCTAATTTTTCGCCTAAGACGCCCTAATCTTCACCCAGCCGCCTCCAGACCTGTATATTATCGTTTTCATCTATTTTCGAAGGGAGTTAGTTAGTTTTTAGATACGCTTTTGCTAAGGACATCACATGGAGATTTTTATTTCTTTGTAAGATCTGAAGGAAAAGAGACCACAACTTTGTTTTGAGAAGAATTCTGAACCCTAATCTCTTTAATAATATCATGAATTCATTCTATTGCTTTGTTGTGTTTGATTTCACCATATGTGAGTAGATCCTTAGCTAGGTTAAGGTTTTCAATGGTGATTTAGGATGTTAATGGTTGAGCACAAATAGGTATTGGAATTTATAATGTCTTCACCAATAGGGATTCATAATGCTTAGATTAGCTTGATCACCTAGTCTATGATTTTAGGTTAAACTTATTCACGATAGTGCTTTAGGTTGCTAGATAAATCATTGGTGAGCAATTGGTTCGTAACCAACGACAGTTGATTGTTGCGATTGATTGTGAACATATTGAACCAGCTCGTTAATGCTTATCAACCTCGCTAGGTCCAAACGAAAGTTTCGGTGTCTAGATTGTTAGATAAAGTTGTCGATACATCACGACAGTGGGGCGATATTAATGTTATGTTTGAGTTCTAGACCAGTAGTTACTTAGCCCCTGAATAGTTGCTCAGCCTTGTCTCCGAATCACCAATGAAACGCCTTAACTAGTGCTTGTTTTTATTATTTTTACACCGATTTATTTACTTGCTTTTGTTCCGAAAATTACAAACCTTTTTATTTTGTCTTAGCTTTAAATTAAAATCTATAATTTCATAGTGTAGCCTTGGTCTCTGTGGATTCGATACCCTATATACTACTGCGATTGTTTGTGCACTTGCAGAATTATTTTGGGTTAAAACTCTGTGTATCAAGTTTTTTTTTCAAGATACATTCGCATGTCCAACTGTCGGCTGTCTCACAAGTACATTATCACGACCTGTGTTGCCTCTCCCTCAACTGCTCCAAATCTTCTTCGGCCTGTTCGATATCATGGCTGTTAGTCTCACCATTCTGGGTATCTGAGAACCTGAAAACAACTCTCCGAAACATGACCCGAAACATCCACAATTAGAACAAATGACTGATTTGTCTCTGTCCCTTGATCATGTAATCTTTTGGCTTACAAACTTTATCCCTTCTTGTCACTCATCTTGTGTCATGCATTTCTCAATCCATGACTCATCATCTTGAGTAACTTTAAGATACACGTGTTAAAATTGGAATTGGTTCATGCATGAGCAACGTCAAATGCACCATTCCAAACACACTTTTATCTAGGCCCATGATAAAGTCATGAACCTTGTCTTCTTCATGATGAGCTTTGATAGTACTGCTAAACGTGCACACACATTTTCCACAAATACATCTCACCATCGGACGATAGCACGCCAAGCTGGCCCAAATCTTTGTTAGTTTGTCATAGTATGTCTCAATAGAGAAACCATTTTTGCAACAATTGGCTATCTCCTTTCGCAAGTGCCACACACGTGATCTGTTAGTCACACGAAATCTCATTTTGATATGCTCCCACAAATCACGAGCCAATGGTTTATGTGAGATATTAGATCGTAATTTTGGATCAGTAATCATCTTGATCCATGAGACCAACGACGCATTGATGGTCTTCCAATCTAAAAATTCAGCTAAGTCTTCTGTCTGCTGAAGAAGACTCCCATCTACGGATCCAAACTTCTTCCTCGAACTCAAGCATGTTTTGAGGTTAATCCCCCACTTTTCATAGTTATCACTACACAACAGAGGTGGGAAATAACTCTTCCACGATTATTGTTTTCTTTTGGATCTATGTCATCGTCGTTACTGCCGCTCAAACATCGATCAAGTCGGTGTTGTGTCCGTCTTCAGCCATGGTAATGTCAAGTAAAAAATTGAGATGAAAAAGGGTTATGTTGATTGAATAAAACAAAGAAGAAGAAAATCGAATCGAGAAAAACAAAAAAAATAATGTGTCTTGCTCTTATACCAAGATCAGCTGATAATGAGAAGGTTTTCTTATTATGTTCAAGGAGAAGAAGTTACATATATATATGATTTTACAAAGAGTAGCCACCATGTAAATCTTGAAACGAGAATATGACAATTCTATATACGAGATACATAGTAATAAAGAGTAGAATATCTTCCGATATAATAACCTCTAATAGACGAGATGGTTGGAGTTCTAAAGATGAGCCAGATGATCATAGTTGACCAATCAGCAAAGATAAAATGAGGCTCTGTTAATCGGCGCACAACAAGCAACCATACATGATACATGTTCTGAGATAGAGTAATGGAGTAGGACATGGTCCCTAGTTTCCACATGAGAGGTACTAAGAAATCGGACCATAGGAAAATTCGAAGTTTATTTTTTTTTACGGTAAATAATAATTATATATATCAACAAGAACAAATGTAATCACGATACAAGAAATTTGTTAACCAAACTGGTGGATAAATACAATTAGAAAATAAAATATTATCTGGAGATCGATGTCTAGCTAAAAGATGTGCAGCTTCATTAGAACTTCTTGATACATGTGTGAAACGTATTTCGCGGAACTTCTTCATCCATGTCTTGATGTCCTTGCTGATATTCATGATTGAGATGTCTTCAAGGTTATTGTTGCACAGAAATCTGCAATTCAACCCGTCAAAATATCTTTGCTTATTATCACTCGATCTAAGTTCTCTCTCTCTCTCTCTCTCTCACTCTCTCTCTATGATTCAATTTCACTCACAAGATCAGAACTGAGAATGTAAAGAACACAAGAGAGATTCATCACCCAGGGTTCACCTCCGATATGGATGACTACGTCCCTAGGGCTGGATCGATCACTAGCAAGCTTGCACTATCAATCGAAGAAAACAAGATCTCTCAACAAAACTTGAGAATCTCAGCGATGAAAAAGAAAAGCGTAACAACCCCATAAAGCTTATAACCCAGATCCTTCTTATAATACACAAGGATCTTACCAAGTCTAAACCAACCAATTTAATCACCTAAACAGGTTAAAGAGATATAACACTGAACCACCACTTAATATGTTGACTTCACCAAGTTAAATTTGACCAGAGCTGTAAACACACAATTAACAAACTCCACCTTTCTTAGCCTTCCCCATTATACAATGCTCACAAAAATCTCCTTTAACAATGTCTTTTTTTCTTCAGAATTTCCATCTGAACAAGACGCTGCAGATTCTGAAAACCCATATGGCCAAGCCGGCTGTGCCACAAAGAAACCTGAGATACTGAGCTAGCTTGACAAACTTCTGGTAAGATAGTCTCTCCATCAAGTATGTACAGACCATTTCTCAAAGCTCCTCGTAAAGCCATCTTGTTGTTCTTATAAAATGTCAGTTTTTCCTAACCACCAGTATGAGTGAAACCCAAAGAATCTAATGTTCATGTAGAAATCAAGTTTCTCCTTAAGCCTGGAACATATCTCACATTGTGCATTATGGTAACTGATCCTCCATGTGTATTCAATCGTATAGACTCTGTGCCAAGAGTTTCCACTGTGTGATAATCTTCAAGAAGAATCTTGCTTGACCCTTTCTCCTGAAAATCCACAAACCAATCTCTCTAATAGGTCATATGATAGGTACAATCAGAATCTATTACCCAGTTCTCATGTGATTCATCACTTGAGATGTTCAAAACATATCTGCTTCCTTGAGCTCTTCTATCATAATCGCAGCCTCTCCTTCACTATCCTCATCAATTTTCTTCTTACGAGCAAAACAGTCTTTCTTCATGACCTTCCTTCTTGCAATACCAGCAAACTATCTTTGACTTAGTTTTTGACTTGGTCCTGTTCTTTCCCCGTGAGTCATTAGACTCTCTCTTTTTTTGTCTTCCTCTAACATGAGTGTACAAAATTAATGCAGAACTTTTCTCCATTCTGCTATTCTCTGACAACTCCCTTTGCCTTGATCTTGCAGCTGAAATAATCTCTTCCAATGACAATGTATCCCTGCCATACTTGAGCGTGTGTTTCAGTTGATCATAGCTAGGTGGAAGAGTATTCAAGAACATGATTGCTTGGATTTCATCTCTCAATCGTGGTTCTGCTTACAAAAGAAAAAGAAAAGAAACCAATAGACAGTGATAAATCTGATCTGGAAGCTCCATTGACGAAGGTAACTCTTGATCCTGCTAAACTGGAGAAGGATGAGAAAGCCAAAGATATAATCATCTTGCATATTAGTGATCAGGTTTTTAGAAAGATTAAGCACTGTACTACTGCTGCTTCGATGTGGACTCTTCTTCAGAGATTGTATATGTCTCAGTCTCTGCCTAATTGGATCTTTGTTCAGTCACAGTTCTACACTTTCAAGTGTGATACATCAAAATCAATTGATGTGAATGTGGATGATTTTCTAAAGATTGTGGCTGAGATGAATAGTATGAATGTGTCACTCAAGATCACATCTTTCAGTCCCGTAACACCAAAGTGCGCCATCATTCGTATGGTCCAGATCGAGAAATCTCTGGTACCATCGAATTGTTGCACCTCAGATCGCGTCGTCACCATTGTTGGCATCTAGAATCAAGAGTTGAAGCTCTGATACCACTTGTTGCATGGAAATCTGCAATTCAACATGTCAACAACTTCAATCTTTGCTTATTATCACTCGATCTAAGTTCTCTCTCTCTCTCTCTATGATTTAATTTCATTCACAAGATCAAAACAGAGAATGTAAAGAACAAAAGAGAAATTGATCACCTAGGGTTCGCCTCCGATATGGATGACTACGTCCCTGGGGCTGGATCCATCACCAACAAGCTTCCACTATCAACCGAAGAAAACAAAATCTCTCAACAAAACCTGAGAATCTCAGCGATGAAGAAGAAAAGTGTAACAACCTCGTAAAGCTTATAACCCAGATCCTTCTTATAATACACAAGGATCTAACCAAGTCTAAACCAACCAATTTAATCACCTAAACCGGTTAAAGAGATATAATGCTTAACCGCTTCTTAGTATGTTGACTTCACCAAGCTAAATTTGACCAGAGCTGTAAACACTCAATTAGCAGTTATCTTGTATGATACTCCCTCTGTTCATAATTGATTATATTTCTAGCATTTTCACACATATTAAGAAAACATATTAAAAACTAGTTTTAAATGCATCATTTTGTGTGATTAATAATTTTCAATAACTTTATACCAATAATATTCAGTTATTTTTCTTGAACTTTACAATGCATCATCAATGACTAATAAAAACTACATAGAAAACCTAAAAATTGTATTTTTTTGAAACAATTTTTTTTTTCTAGAAATAGGATTAATAAGGAACAGAGAGAGTATTCACTAAGCTTTGACAATCTCCTTCAAATATAACTTTGTCATATCCTTAATTTGCACCTAATAACTTATGATGCACTTAAAAGTGATTTACTTTCAGCCTCAAGTGGCGTTGAAGTGAAACCCAAGTTTGCTGATTTCCAAAATTTAGAAACACCATCTCGTATTATCCATCCACTATATGCCTGATTTGTGGATCGAGTAAATGAACCATCATAATTATATTTCAACCATCCATTAGAGGGTCTTATCCAGGATTTTTGTAGAACTGGAATATTATTACGAGTGGGTGGGCTATTATGAGTAATCCATTCATGGAATTCTGATCTTGCAAGATCGATATCATTCTTTGGAGATATTAATTTCTTGTTAAATAACAAATCATTTCTTGATTTCCAAATTTTCTACAAAACCCAAAATGGTAGGAATTTGTGTGCCTTAGTTATATGCTTTTCTTTCTGAATATTAAGAAAATATTGAGTATTTTCTTCAAAATTATTAGACAAAGAAAATTGATATAGAAACGGCAATTGTGAAAATCTCCACATTTGGTGAGATATAGGACAAGTAAATAAAAGATGATTAATTATTTCATCATCTTGGCAACATCTTTGCCATATGAAATGCTTTAATTTTGACATGTTTGGTAATTTCCACACTTGATTTTTAATTTTCGGGTTTCCATTTGGTTTATGTATTTTTGTATTATCATCATGTCTTGCACGCCAATATCCTGTTTTAACACTGTAGTGTCCATGGGATGTGTAGTTCCATACTGTTTTATCTTCATCTTGATTCAGGCCAAGGTAAACTTTGCACAAATGAGTTTTATCTTCATCCGTTAGAACAACCTCCACAATGTTGTTGTTCCATGACCTGAAGCTTCCTCTCTCTTGTATCAACTCACATACTAACATGTTATTTTCCGGTGTAGCCGAGTTTGCTGGTCTGGAAGGTTCGGTTGGTAGCCCTGCGTCTTTTAAACTCTAGTTGATTTTCCATCCCCTATAATATTGCGACATCCTTTCTTTAATAGTTATATCCCAGATAATATTGATGACCATCCATACGATTGATATTTCCGTGATTTTGCTTCAAAAAATGTTCATCTTTATATTACCAAGATTTATATATTTTTGCAAAAAGAGTGTCGAGGTATTTTAGGAGTCTCCATGCTTGTTTGGCTAAAAAGGCATCATTGAATCATGCCTTGAGGGTTTTCATTTACTAAAACATAATATTTTACTGTCCTAACTGTTGCCATTATCCACCTAATCGATTTTTCTGAAAAACCAAATGCCCTCATTGTTTTTTCCAGAAAATCCAATTCAACCTGATCATATGCTTTACTCATATCTGTTTTGATTGTCATATAAGTTTGAAATACTCTTTTCCTTTATTTTAATGAGTGCATCAATTCATGTGCAATCATTATGTTATCTGTAATCATACGTCTGGTATAAAAGCTGTTTGTGATTCTAAAACAATTTTATTTAGGAACAATTTAAGTCATGAAACTAGGATTTTTGAAATAATTTTGTATAAAACATTACAAAGACCAATAGGACGATAATATGAAAGAGTTTTTGGTTTATCGATCTTTGGTATCATACATATATTTGTATGATTAACTCCATGTCTCAATGTTGATGTAAGAAAGAAATAGCGAATTTCCTTAACTACATCTTCTCCTACAACATCCCAACATTGTTGGTAAAATCGAGCTGTTAGTCCATCAAGACCGGGTGCTCTATCTGCTCCAATATTACAAACAACATATATTTTGGACTCAAAGAACGCTCTTGTAATCATGGCATTTATTTCAGTTGTGACCGTAGGTCTAAAATCATCAAAAATAGAATCTAAAATGGGGCTGCTGTTACTCTTATAAATATTATTAAAATACTCTTCAGGATGTATTCAAATATCCCTATTTCCTTTATAAGTAACCCTTTCTGTATCCTGAATAACATGGATTCTATTTTTTGAGTACCTTGTTTTAGTGCTTGCATGGAAGAACTTTGTATTGCGATCTCCTTCTTCTAGTCAATTGTTCATGCTTTTTAGTTTCCAATATGTTTTTTCATTTCGGTAAGCAAGAGCAAGTTCTTTTTTCAAGTACGGTATTCGTCTCCATATATACAAAACCTAACAATGACACTGCACCATCTAATTCTGCCTTAAGTTCCTCGATCCTTTTAGATGCATTCAAATTATTTTTGCGCCTACAAGATGCCATTGATCTTCTATATCCTGGTATTTGGTCAATAATTGTAAAATTCCGACGTAAATTAGGGGATTTCCATCTACGTTTGATATAATTTTTGATTTCCATCCATAAAAGCAATTTTTGTTAAAACTAGACGATGATCTGAACCATAAAATTAAAGAAATTCTGCCTCCGATGCCGGAAAACAAGCCAACCATTCGTCACAGACCATTACTCTGTCAAAACAACATTTCACGGTATGAATACCACGCTCTCCTACCCAAGAAAACCTATCTCCTTTATAGCAAAGATCCGATATGTTACAAATGCTTACCATATTTCTGAAATCTTGAAAACTCTTTTCTTCTCGATCTGGGCCTCCACACTTCTCATTGTTTGATAAGATTTATATACTTACTTTTAACCACTAAAACCAAGACTAAGTTGGACCGTACGAATTCGAGATAAAGGAACTCAAACAATTCGTACCAACTTAAACCAAGCTCAAACCTAATTTATTCTATCAATCTTACCCGTTACGTATTAGCCACAAATAGGTCCTAATCCGCATCATCCGTTTTACTATAATTCACTATATATTCGAACCTCATTTTAGTTTAAGTAATCAATCGAAATTAAATATGATATCTTCAATTTTAATTTTTTCCAATCATTCTCTGACTCCTTCAGAATAATTGCTTTCGCTTGCTTTTATAATTTTGTTTAAATAGAATTTAAAAACCATGCAATATTTTCTTGGCAATAAAGACTTCCGAAAGCACCCATTGATATCTTAACCCCGCCAAAAAACACGTTACGTATTTACAGGGGCATTCACGTAATTTCATAGTCAACAAATTAGCCCGGAAAGCTAACGGTTCCCGAGACCCCATCACACAATTAAAAACAAATAAATAAAAATAAGATCTTTTTTACTTTCCCACAATCACAAGACAACAAAAACAGAGTCTGAATTTAACCTTTGATCCTCTCTCTACAAGCCACTCTCAGATTTGATCGATTCTACAATGGCGTCTATGGCTGCAATTGGAGTTCTAAAGATCCCTGTTACTTTGAGTTCTGATCCCACAAGCAAAGCCACGGAGGCGATTCTTACGAGGTCTCTTTCTTTCTCTTCCTCTGTTGGTTTATCCGAAGAGAAGCTTTCACTCAGATCAACCGTGTCCCATCGCCGTGAATATCGAAGAAGTCCGATGATCGTGTCTCCTAAAGCCGTCTCAGATTCTCAAAACTCACAAACTTGTCTCGATCCTGATGCAAGCAGTGTAAGTATCGTCTTACCTGTAAAATTACTTGATACACTAATATTGATTATTAGTGGTTTAAATGTGACTATTATCTATATATTGTGCATAAAAATAAAATCAAAGTAACTGTTTTTTTTTTTTTTTGTGTGTGTGTTAATATTATTCTTATGGTATTGTTCCAATGGAGCAGAGTGTTTTAGGATTATCTTAGAAGGTGGTGCTGGAACTTGTCTTTATACTAATGTTGAGTATTAGTGATTTGATTTGATTATTTAGATAATGTACATTGAAATAAACTCAAGGTAACAGTTTCTTTTTGTGCTAATATGATTCTTATGGTATTATTCCAATGGTGCAGAGTGTATTAGGGATTATCTTAGGAGGTGGAGCTGGAACTCGTCTTTATCCTCTTACTAAAAAGAGAGCTAAACCAGCTGTTCCACTTGGTGCAAACTATAGACTTATTGATATACCTGTGAGCAATTGTTTGAACAGCAACATATCCAAAATCTATGTACTTACGCAGTTCAATTCCGCGTCTTTAAACCGTCATCTTTCACGAGCGTATGCGAGTAACATGGGAGGTTATAAGAATGAAGGTTTTGTTGAAGTTCTTGCTGCTCAACAAAGTCCTGAAAATCCCAACTGGTTCCAAGTAAGTGTTAGGATTTTTCTTGGTGTGTGTTGTGGAGCTTTTGAATGTGCTCTTGTGTACTCTAGGCCCACGAAGACGAGGGCTTAGGCTTGAACTTCGCGGTTAACAAAAAAAATAAAATAAAAAATGTGGTCTTGTGACATTTGTGGTTGTGTAGGGGACAGCTGATGCAGTAAGGCAATACTTGTGGTTGTTTGAGGAACATAATGTTTTGGAATATTTGATTCTTGCTGGAGATCATTTATATCGAATGGATTATGAGAAGTTTATTCAAGCACATAGAGAGACTGATGCTGATATTACAGTAGCTGCATTGCCGATGGACGAGCAACGAGCTACTTCTTTTGGGTTGATGAAGATTGATGAGGAAGGACGTATAGTTGAATTTGCCGAAAAACCAAAAGGAGACCAACTAAAGGCCATGAAGGTAAAAGCTTTTACGGTAGTTCTCTGGTTTGTTAATCGGGCTTGGTAATAAACTTTTGAGTTCTTGGCTTTTAGGTTGACACAACAATTCTAGGTCTTGATGATAAGAGAGCTAAGGAGATGCCTTATATTGCTAGTATGGGTATTTATGTTGTTAGTAAAGATGCAATGCTGGAATTGCTACGGAATAAGTTTCCTGAAGCTAATGACTTTGGAAGCGAAGTCATTCCCGGTGCCACTTCTCTTGGAATGAGAGTGAGTTGTTTGATTTCGCCTTTCGGATTCAACAGCTTCTTGTTGCTGATGATGCTATGTAGAAGTTAAAGTTACTAACTTTGATGATGTTTGTGCAGGTGCAAGCTTACCTATATGATGGCTACTGGGAAGACATTGGTACTATCGAGGCATTTTACAATGCAAATCTTGGAATCACCAAGAAACCAGTTCCTGATTTTAGGTATAGTAATCACATTACCAAGTGGAATTATATATACACTATATTGTATCTGAATGTTATCTTATGTTTTCTGAGTTCTTGATGCAGTTTCTATGATCGTTCTGCTCCTATCTACACACAGCCACGTTATTTACGACCGTCTAAGATGCTTGATGCTGATGTAACTGACAGTGTCATTGGAGAGGGCTATGTTATCAAGGTAAAAATCATATAGCTCTTCCTTCGATATGCCACTTTACGGGCACACGAATTCACCAAAATCTTGGACGCAGAACTGCAAAATCCATCACTCTGTGGTTGGACTTCGTTCATGCATATCAGAAGGTGCTATTATAGAAGATTCATTATTAATGGGAGCTGACTATTACGAGGTAAATGCAACTCCATACGTCTGGTAGATAAATGATATCAACCTTTTGATAATGATGTCTTCTTTTATTACCTAGACTGCTTCGGAAAAGAGCCTCTTAACCGCGAAAGGGAGTGTACCCATAGGTATCGGGAAAAGCTCGCACATCAAAAGGGCCATCATCGATAAAAATGCACGCATCGGTGACAATGTCAAGGTTAGAACACTTTCAAAGTTCATATATACATATCTTTGTTCATACTTGCTCTGGTCCTTAAAAAGGGGTTGGTTTGAAACTTGGCACAGATCATAAACAGCGATAACGTGCAAGAGGCAGCAAGAGAGACTGAAGGATATTTCATAAAGAGCGGCATTGTAACCGTTATCAAGGATGCCTTAATCCCATCAGGAACTCTTATCTAATAACTACACCGATAATGCTCCTTTGTTTATTTCTCTTTATTCCTATAAACATAAGCAGAGACACACTTTGATCAATAAGGTTTCTTTATGGCTTTTAAGCCTCATAAAGTTGCAAATCTATTACTTCTCCTTTGGCATGTTATGTTTCGAAGTGCTGATCTGGATCATAGTTTCAAAGTCCAAACTAATCACTCGTTCGATCCATATTACTGAAAATCCATTGATATGGAAAGATGCAGTGAAGATACTATTCATGCTCAAGTGAATGAAATATGAGAAAGAGCCTCACTGTCACTTGT
Source organism: Cardamine occulta (assembly GCA_028015245.1). Taxonomy (NCBI): domain Eukaryota; kingdom Viridiplantae; phylum Streptophyta; class Magnoliopsida; order Brassicales; family Brassicaceae; genus Cardamine; species Cardamine occulta. The sequence goes on from CM051384.1 coordinate 9,089,446, forward strand.
TTCTCTTTTGATGAATATGCACCCTTCTCTTCTTGCGACTCTTCTTGATCACTTACAATGTCAGTACTCTCTCCTTAACCTCATTCATCTCTTTATCTAGATAGTTGAAGACTGCCTTTTCCGCGTCAACGGTCGTTTCTCTCAATGATTTGGATTTCAATGCTAGAATTTTGAACCAGCAAGGACATTATGGATTTGCAAGATCCTCACTACTACCAAACTCAGCATTCAAACACTCCCGGTGAAATGAAAGAAGAAATCTCAGAACAACGAAACACCGGCTTGTCTGAAATATCACATACAATACAAGCTTCTATATTCAGCGGCTCCAATGCTCATTATCTCTACGTAGTTTTACCATTGACAAATGAAAAGTCTTGGTGAATACAGTAAAGCTTCTTATTTACCTATAATGGTTCTTAATTTCAGATCTTTCTGAGCCATTTAAGACTTGTTGAAAAGTTTATATATATATGATATATGAAAACAAATGAATGAAATGGAATGAAACTGTATGGTGTTCATATTGGACTAGACATAGAAGTAAGAGGAGTGATTAGTATTGTCTCTAGAAAGAATCGAGCGTGCCTCAATCACCGAACGAGGAGGCTCCATATCCTTTTCTTGTAGCGAGTTCCCTTGTAGCCTCTGCATCTCTGATGCAAATGTGTCTTCAACTATCTGCAACATTTGATCACAACTCAATTACAAACCCCAAAAAACACAATTTGTATTCATAGTTTAGTGCTTAAAGTTTAAATATTTACCCCAAGAGCATAGTAAGAGCCTTTGTAGCCAACTTCATTCTCCTTTCTTCCTTCAAGAAACTTCAACACCACTTGTGCCATTCTATCCCAGAAAAGGCGGCACGAAGCTACAAATATCTGACTTGTAAAGACATCGTGTAGATTTGAGATCGAGTCAGTGATTTGTGAGCATAGCATCTTCATACGGTCTCGAACTTCGACTTCTCTCTCGTTTTCTTTTATCTCTTCTAAGATTCTCTTCAGCCTTGTGTTTTTGTTTGATTGCGTCTGAAAAACCAAAGATTGTTTAGTTAAAACATGTATAGATATATAAAAGCAGCGGATACGAGCCAGATGTTATAGAACTTACGTTGCTAACGAGTTTATCAACCGCGGCTTGCATATAGTTTCTGTACTTTGTCCTGAGCAAGACCGTGATTACATTCATCTGCTCTCCGAAGGGTGACTTCTTATCTTCAACAATAGGAAGACATGAAGCCCATTGTCTCAAGATATCCTCAACTCTGGGATGTAGAACATCAAGGATTCTTTTTATCGTGTTGACGAATGTTCCTAGCTGCATTCAACAGAAGATTATGATGCTCCAGCATAGATCGTTATATGTCAAAAATGTAAACAAACTTCTATTAAACACGCTCTTACTTGAGTTGGAACAGAGTAGAGAGCTGATGATTGCCTCCTTGTCAGCTTCTGGACATGCATATTTAGTCTCTTCGGAATGCTATCTTTTAAAGGAGTCAATATGTCATTGTATTGTTTCTCCAAAGATTTAACGATGGCCCTCTCTATTGTTGAAGCAGTCTTCAAAAATAGTACATGACAAAAAAAGTGAACTCAAGTTAGTCCTGATAACTTCCTGTAAACTGCAAACTTATCTCATTCATATAACGTTGTAGCTTACATTTTCCAAGATCAATGTGTATTGTGGCCAACGACTAATCACTACTTCATACTCTATAAGAGAATCTTTTATTCTCTCATAAATGTCCTCAGTAAAAGGTGATGTTGAGTGATTTGTTATTACACCAGACCATGGAACCTACCAAAAGAAGCCATTCAATGCTAATTACAGTCAAATGATAGGCTTCGTTATTTTAGAATCAACCAAAACTAATCAGGATTGTACCTTTTCCGCTCTGCATCGGTCAAGTAGCCTAAGTTCCATATCATGTATCCAAACCATTATGTAGTTGTGGAATAACCCCCTAGAGTCTACACCACCTTGTACTGGACTGTGTAAAACAAAATCAAAAAAGTTGAGAACGAATAAGTTTCCAAAATATTTAATTCCAAAAGAGATAATGTCAAACCTGATGCCCCATGAATCGAGTTTTCTTTCAAAATCGGAAACTGCTATCAAAAGCTCATTGACATGAGGCATTGGACAAGATGGTGGAACTGCTGATAGAAATGCCCTGAGCCGGTTACATAGCTGAGTGCTGTATACAGCAGCAGCTATATTTGATAGATCGATTGAGCTTGAAAGATAAACAAGGTAAAAGAAGATAAACCAATATCAATATCAAGATTCAGAGATAATCTCAAGATGAAAACTAGAAGACAAATGTAAGAAGTTCTTTGTTCGGATTTGGGTTATTTTACCTTGGGAGTACATGCTCATTGGTGATCTTTATATCAGTCTCTATTTCATTGCTTATATGTAGACAGAGATACTTCATTTTCATGTAGGCGATAGAAATTGTGACGGAATCCAAAAGAAATCCTTCAGAGTTGCTGGAAACGTATTCATCGGTTTCAACCATATGCTTCCGACACCTCTTCTTTGCTGCCGTCTGCCGTAAGTTTTCCATTTGACAAAAAAATCGTGAACATCATAGCTTTTGATAGGTCATAAAATCAAGAAAACCAAATTTCAAATAATACGAGAGTGTTGAAGATTGTTGGAAATAGCCTACCTGAAGGTAATTCTTCAAAATTTCTTGGGCTTCAGGAGACAATATATCATGAAGGAGACTAAAAACCTGAACAGCTGGAGAAAGTGCTGTTGAAGCCGAGTCTTGAACCGGACCAGATTTGTCTGCTAACCCTGAAAGGCAGTTTTCATCTAAAGACTTGTAGTTCTCAAAAGCATTGGCCATGAGTTTTTCTATCTCTATTTCACAATCCATTAAGATACTTTTCTGCAAGAATAGAATATGTCGTCAATAACTAGTAGCCTTATGGAGCCATGAACATAACTAAGCAAGCAACTTTCAAACTAAAATGTAATAACTTAATCCAAGTCTATAATTTTGGTGATTTACCTCCTGTCTAGTCAAACTCCTCTCACTTCGAGCGCTTAGGATGGGCACAAGTAACTCGTGCACAAGTTGTAAACAGGTTTTTGTTGGAGTTGCGACATTCATTACATGTGAGAGATATCTGCAAGATTTGGTGCAATTTATTTGACCTAAAACTCTATAATAGATGCAAGGCAATCTTACTAAATATCTTTATGAGTACCTCAACTTGGTATATGAATCAGAAACTCCATAATATTCTGCGAATTCGCTTAACAACCATTTCCAAGATCCATTCAGTCTTAAGTTTCGACAATGAAAGTTTTGGGCACGTGTAGCAGCTTCTAGTAACAAATCATATGCTAGTGTCTCCACAACAGGTGCACTCTTTAACAGACAAAAATGCAAAACATTAGTAGGGGCGTTATCTAACAGAATAAAATATAGATAATCTGATGATTGTTTGAGAAAGAACAGACCTTTATGTGACAGTCTTCATCGGAGGTGCTTGTGCTACCAATAAAGAGCTGGATCTTGCCAACACATTCTTGTTCACCATGGTATATTGGCCACCATATAACATTATCATTCTGAACAAATGTAGAATTTTCTTCAGTATATCTAATTTTCCAAAGCACTATAACATATTATGAGAAGCAAAATGGAAGAGATTTTAACTCGAGGAGGACAGGTAAAGGCGTATTTACCGGATTTTCAATTAATGATGCCATAGGAATCGTTGCTTTTCCTTGCACTGATTTCTTCTTATCTTGAACTTCTATCAGAAGAGCATCGCCTTCGGACTCGGGAAAGCTGAAGGAGGAGTTATGAGTAAAAACTCTCTGTATTCGGATAACTATAAAACTAAATTCTGGATCTTGCGATGAGATGTTCATTTACTTCAAAACTATGGCATTGTTTCATGTAAATTCAAACAACCACTTGCATACATATTTTGTTAAATTCTATCCCAGCACTAGAACACACAGTTATTGATTTCCAAGAGAACGAAGAGGACTTACAAGATATGGTAACTTCCAGTTCCTGGTTGCAAACAAACAGAAGATCCTTGTTCAATTTGACCTTCTTCTGCTGTACTCTTCATTTGAAGGTAGCATGAGAATTGTTCTGCAAGTATAGTTACAAGAATAAGTTATGTAATCTCATATCAATAGAAACAAATGTTATCTTCCATTTTGTAAACTGTGCCCAACCAGTGAATATTAGGCCAATATTAGTTTCAAATTAACAGGTGTAGAAAAATTAAATTCACAACCAAATATCATGCAAAATGGTTGAACACATGAAACAAAAGCAAACCTTCTGAAACTGCTGCAAGAGTAGCCAGTTTGATTGAACTCATCCCAGTCTTCACAAGAGATGAAACTTGTCGACAATACTCTGCCCCCATTCCAATTTGCATATTCATTAAACTCCGCAGCGAATCTGTGCCTCTAAGTTTGCGTTGTGGTATCAATCGAAGTCTCTTTACTAAAAAAATAAAAAATGAAGAGGCATAAATATCTAATTCAAGTCAAACAGCTACAAAACTTATCTTTGCATTCAAGTTTTAGCTCATCAGAAGAAGAATAGTTTACCTTCCACCCTTAACTTTCTGACCACATTTTTAGCCTTCAGTGACGTCTTTTGCTCCACTTTCACATTTTTGCTTTCTTCAGTGGATTGTAAACCCCGAGGTTGCAAAAGAAACTTATGCAAACTATAACAACACATATACAAAGAACTGATTCAACAACTCAACATAAAAAAATAAGTCATATCTCAAAAATCATAAAGAAACAACATCCCCTACCCAAAAGCACCTCGAAGGAGCCGACACTCATCACGCAGAAACTCAGCTGCTTCAGTAGAACCCTTTGACCATTCATACAAACATAGTCTTATACAAGCATCATATGCCAAAAGACTTTGCCAAGCATATTGACCACTGCCATTGAAAACATTTTATATAAGCCATAATAAAGTTCAAACTCTTTCATTCTAAATTGTCAAAATATTTATGTACTTAACCTGATATTATGACAATCTAATTCATCCGAGCTAATCTCCTGAATTTGCACATCTTCCACAGTTTTAGTATCCTTCACACTACATCAAACCAAGGTTAAACACATCAAAACTAATCCACAGAACAAAATACAAAGCTCGTTAAAATCAGCATTACCTTTCCCCAGCTGGGTCTGCTTCTCTGCAAATCTCATCTTCCATTTGTTTAACTTCTTTTTCTAATTCCAAGCTAATCGTCTCTTCTTGTTCAATTTCCATTATAGGTGGAGCACTTGGAGTTCTTATATCTTCTGTATCCCAATACACCGAACCCTAACAACAAAAATATTCCTAAATTTAGCATATAATCCTAAATTACTTCACTGAGACCAAATTCGTACCTTAGAACTCAGACTATGAGGTGGCCGTTCACTAGCTGGAGTTGAATTCTTCAGAGCAAATTTCCGAAGCCCTAATTCACCATCTGTGACTCTTCTGTTCATAAACGGAACTTCAATTCTCAGATTCTTATCTTTCAACATTCCTCTATTCAATTTCGAATTGGATTTATCCCCAAACACTTCTTCTTCATCATAACGTCTCCCGACCGTCGTAATCACCTCCTCGTCTTCATCATCAAGATCGTAATCTGAGAATAATTCGTTTCCTTCTCCTCCGGCGTCATCCGAAACCGATGCAATACTCATTTCATCATCGTCTTCGTCAGATTCATCATCGTGGAGTGTGGGAGTCACGAGTATAGGTGTTGATTTGGAGTTTCGTTTCAACGGAGAGAAGCTGTGAGGAGAGGTGAGTTTTTCGGAGAGAGGAGATCGTCGGAAGGTAGAAGGAGAAAGATTCTCGGAGAGAGGAGATCTGATGCGAGGTTGAAGTTGCGCCATGATTGTTCAGAATTCGTTCTTAGTTCTGAAGTGAGTGAGAGAGATGAGAAATGTAGAGTTGAGAGAAGAGAGGAGCGGCTCTTTCGAAAAAAATAATGGCAACGGCTAGTTTTGACATGTGTGTCAATGCTTTTCGTATAATTGAAGAAGACTTTGGGCCAATTAATTTATTAAATTTTAAGGCTAAATAAAACCTGTCGACCTCTTTTTTTTTTTTTTTGTCCATTCACCCAAAAATGGATTTTTTTGTTTAGTTCTTTAAATTTTATAAAATGATATTTATAATTTTAGGTTTAGTAATTTTTTTAAAACAATTCAGACGTCTATTGTCGTAAAAGAGTGGAAAATCTTTTAGGTATTTCATTTCAACAAATTTTAGAAATTTCTACTGTTTAGAACTGAATACTGTAAATTCATATTGATATATTAAAATAATGTAATTAATTAGTATTTTGATTTCCAATCAATCGATAAATTAATATCCATAACAAATAAAATGGTTACCAAAATTTCACATAAGTAAAAACATTAAGAGAAACAAGGATTCAAGGAACAAAATTGTTTGTAATGATTGTTCAAACTTTAAAGGATACAACTTAACTAGTTGTGGGAAAAAGCAATTTATATCTTTAAATAACTCAAATCCCACAAACTAAAAAAAAAAGATCCGAAATGCTATAGTTATGTTTTTCATTTTCTTTTACAATTTTTTAAAATCAAAATCTATAGAAATATCAAAAAACTTTTACAAAAAACCAAAAATTATCAACCCAATATGAAGATCTGACCCAAACCCAACAAAATGGATCACCCGACCCAACTCAACCCCCACAAAATTACCCTAATTCTCAAATTGTAAAAGAAATTCTGTAAAAAGTGAAACTGAGAAAAAAGAATCGCCGCTCCCTTCCTCCGTCGAGAAAAGCTACATGAATCGTCGATCCCTCGCCTCTCTCCTCCGTTGTGTCTCTTTCTGCGGTAATCCTCTTGCCACCGATAATTCTTTTGTCGCCGCCTTTCCTCCTCCGTCGCATTCCTTGATTCTACTTACGAACTCCGTCTTCTTCTTCGTAAGATCCCTCGCCTCCCTTCTCTATCATTTGGTTAGTTCAAATTCGAATTGGCATCCCAATACTTAGTTGCGATTCAAATAATGAGTTGGTCTCAAATATTTAACTCTTCCCTCGTCGTTTGCTATGTCTTCTCTATGCTTAGTTGCGATATCTCATAACGCGCAGCGAAATTGTATTGTTGTTCCTGTTGTTGTCAGTAATGGCTCATGTAAGAAACGCTCGAGGGGTATATGATTCAACAGAAAGGGGTACTAAGGATCCAACAGAAGCTCCCACATAAGCACCAAATACAACAGAAGCACCAGATGCAACATAAGCTCTAGAAGCAACAAAAGCTCCCACAAAAGCACCAGATGCTCAGATCAATGGCTCAAATGCCACAAGCTCAAAGAAATGATCAGAAATATCACCGATATGTTTTTCATTTTATTTTACATTTTTTTTTAAATCAAAATGAATAGTTGATATGTTCTGAGTTTTAAATCCCTAGAGCTACACCGCAAATGCACATATATGAAATTGTAGTATATAGGTGTCGAATCCACAGACTCACAATTTTTCACAATAGATATTTTCGTTTCGAATTAAGCTAAGTGAAACAAGAGATAAATTAAAGCAATACAAAATAGCAAATGTAGTTTGTTGTATTCAAGTGGGAAAGATGACGAGAACCTCCATACTAGCTCTACAATCTCCACAAATTATAGAGAAGTCGAGCCAAACAAGGAATTTACAAGAAGTTTCTTGCGTGGAACTCAAGTCACACACACACTCTTTTTTGTTGGTTTTTCAATGACACCAAGAATCAACTCTTTCTATCAGCTCCAAGAGTGTCTAAAAGAGCCACGAAATATTCAAGGTGAGTATTTGAATTATTCTTTAAACTCAAGAGTTTTCTTTTTTTTGTTTTGTAGGATTTTATTTTACTTTGAGTCATTAGAAGTCCCAGCATTTTGTATTTTAGAGTCTAGAGAGTGTGTCATTTTTATTATTTCCTTATTTGTATTTTTTGGCCAAGAAGCCCTAAGCTGCAGAGCTGTTTATAAAGATCCTTCTCAGCTTGTAATCTTAAACCAATTATCAATAAAATAACCGAGTTTCCTTCATAGAAAGACCCTAGCCGCTTACCTTCTCTCGCGTGTGATTCGCTTGCAGATCGAAAGATCAGACTTATCAAGACCTCTCCATCAGTCTTGTGGCGTCTCTCGCTCCGCCCTTTCACTGTTATTCACCACTCCATTTCGTTGCTTCTTCGGAAAGAGTGTTACCACCATCCGGAAGGCTCCATCGCATCCACATCGATCATTACTTGACCTACAGATTGAGTGTTACCACCTTCTGCTTGTCCCCCCCTCCCCCCCCCCCTATCTCTTGCTCGTTCTCTGGGATTTTTGTGCCTACACCATCTGGTATCAGAGCTTCAAAAGCTCATATCTATCAGGTTATTTCGTTCCCTTTCATTAGTTTCAATTCAGTTTTCAAATTCTTCATATAACCCCAAAAAAAAAAAAAAGTTTTCGTCACTTTTGTTGTTTCAATTTTACAAAATCCAAAAAAACTCATAAAAACATTTCGTCTTTTGGTTTAGCTTTTTAAAACCCTATAAAACCCAAAAAAATTGTTGCTTTGATTTTTTAACTTCGTTTGATAATTTTCATTCATCAAAACAGTCATCGCAGTTTCTGTCCTGTTTTATCTCTTTGTCTTTGACTCTGCTGTGTCAGTTTCATGTGTTAGCTTGTTGAGTCCTTGATTTGGAGTCTACATCTTTTATTTGTCGTGTCTACATATTAAACTGGTTCTTTGTTTTGCTTCTTTTGCTGCAATAGTTGAGTTGCTGCATCAGTGTTGCATTTATCTATTATTCAAAAAAAAAATTGTTATTTGCTTATGTGCTGTTGCAAATTGTTTCTGTTTGCTTTGTTATTTGTCTAGCTTGTCTTGCATCATCTAGAAACCATAAATTTGAGCCTGCATTGTTTACTTAGTTTAGTTAATCAGAAAAAGAAAAAAAAAGGTTTGTGTTCTGTTTGCTTCTATCGATTGTTTTGATCTTTCATTGTTGTTTCTTTGTTTTGTTTCTGTTGCTGCATTAGTTTGTGTTTCTGCATCAATTTTGTTTCATTCATTCATCAAAAAAAAAAAAAAGGAAACTCGAGCATTTAAAAAGAGTTGGGTTTGTTTTGCTTGCTGTTGCATAAAAGAGGAAATTGTGCTCATCTTTGTATTATTTCCTTTTTGTTTGTGATAGTTTCTTTCAAATTCCTTTCTTTTGCACTTGATCTGTCTGCTAGTGTACTACAGGGGCTGTGAGATGGGAGAAGCAGCAACACAATTTAGCATTGCTCAGTTAGCCACCATCCAAGCGCAACTCCTAGCAATAGGAAAACGTGTGACACAAATCGAAAAATAAAGAGAAGAAAATGGATTTGGAGATGCACCAGGAGCTGAATATGTTGAGCCTGAACCACCAGATCGTTCATTGAGAACCATGAAGCATAAACCATGCCTGCAACAACAACCATCAGATTACTATGAATATTTTGTGCCACAGATTTATACATTTGCAGGAAGTAGTTATCCAAAGGACTATTTAGAATGGGAGAGAGACATGGATGACTGGTTTTCATACAACAACTATCCAAAGGAACAAAGGCTGGCATGTGCCATCAAACAACTCACAAGAAACGCATACTCTTGGTGGAGGCAAGAAAAATATGAAAGGTGGAAATATCAAGAAGAAGCCCCATCTCGATCCACTTCACTCCATCACTCGTCAAGCAGAGAAAAATATGAAAGGTGAAAATATCAAGAAAAAGCCCCATCTCGATCCACTTCACTCCATCACTCGTCAAGCAGAGAGCGTGTTACCACCAGCTGCTCGGCCCCATCACTATCCTCAGCTCCTCTAAGGTTCCGTGCCTACATCAAAAGATGTCAAGCTCAGGGAATTTCTCAGGAATTCATGTAATGCAAATCAATTAACTAGTTAGGATCGAATTAAATACCAGTTCTAGAACTCAAATCACAAATATAGAAGTAACCAACTTTTGCTGCGAGAATTCTCTATGCCTAATATATAAGAAACCAAATTTTTTTGCAAGACTTAAGATTTTAAACAAATATTAAGTTCAATTTGATTTGTTCACAAATTATCTAATCCAAATTTCTTTGCAATTATCTAATTTGCTCACTCTAGGTTCTGTCAGATTTTAAATCACACCGTCGTGTCAATTTAACAACCTAAGATCTAGATTCTAGGTGATCAGGCCAAAACTAGCTTTAAGAACAACCTAGGCGGAGAACTTATCAAGTTATGAATCCTAACTAATAAATTAATCTTACAATTCCATGAAAACACTAGTGAAAATCCCTAAACCTAACAAGTGATATACTTAAACATATTCATTGAAATCAAAGACATGAATTGAATAGATATCATATAAGATAGTAAAGAGAAATAGAAACAGGGGTTCAAAATCTTCTCTCAAGTGTACAAAGTAATAGATCAGCCCCAAGCTCTCAATCTCTCCAATAGTCTCTTGCAAAAGATGAACTCTCCCCTTCTAAACCTAAAAACCCTACTTAATACTCTAAAATACGATTTAGGTTCTTTTGTAAATAATTAAAACTTATGGGCAAAGTTGCAGATCTTCTAAACTTGTTAATTTCCGCGTGTAGCTTCAGCATATGGCCCGTGTCGATCGACACCCATGGTGGTGTCGATCAACACCAATGGTCTGTCTTGGCACCAACTTCAGCTTCTCAGCAACAATGCTCCAAAATGCTCCAAAATGTCCAAAAGTTCCAAATATGCCTAAACCTGTAAAAGATTCTAATAGGAATCTAAAGACACATAAAAGACTTGATTAAGAACATATATCATGGCTTAAAACCCATAAAAAACATGATATATCAATAGTAATATCGAAAAACCTTTACAAAAAATAAAAATTACCAATCCAACCTGAAAATCCGACTCAACCCAACCAAATGGATCACCCAACCCAACCCACACAAAACTACCCTATTTCCCAAAATAGAAACGAAATTCAATAAAAAGTAAAAAAAAAAAAAGAATCACCACTCCCCTCCATCGTCGAGAAACTCTACGCGAATCATAGATCATTTGCCACCCTCCTCTGTCGTGTCTCTTTTCGGAAGTAATCTTTTTGCCGACTCCTTTCCTCCTCCATTTCATTACTTAATTCTACTCACAAACATCGTCTCCTTCTTCGTAAGATCCCTCGCCTCCCTTCTTTATCGTTTGATTAGTTTGAATTCATATTGGCATCCGAATACTTAGTTGCAATTCAAACAATGAGATGTTTGCCACAGAAGCATCAGATGCACCCATAATTGATCCAATAGAATCTCCCACATAAGCACCAGATGCAGCCATAATTGATCCAACATAAGCTCCAACAGAAGCACTAGATGCAACAGAAGCTCCAGAAGAAACATAAGCTCCCATAGAAGCACCATATGCTGCCGAAAATGTGAATAAAGAGGAAGAAGTGAGTAATTCAAATTAAGGTCTTGGGGAGGAAGAAAACGTTAATTTCGAGGAAGAAGATAGAAACTCAATTGAGGTGATGGGGAGGAAGAAAACCTTGATGAAGAGGAAGAAACGCTTGATGAAGAGGAAGAAGAGAGAAACTCAATTGAAGTTGATGGCGAGGAAGAAAACATTGATGCTTAGGTATATTCATTAGTTTGAGAATTGTGCGAATGGTGCATGTTAGGAGAGATAGTTTGGAAATTAGAAATTGTGGTTCTGGATCAACTAGTACAACTAGGACAACTTAGGATTATTTTGTGCTCTTGGTACAATGCTGGATAAAGAACTATTAAGTAAGTTTATGCGTTTGAATTTGCAGGATATAAAGGATAATTCCCAACAATTGCAGACAGAGAAGATGTTCTTTGGGCAAACTGAATACAACAAGGGTTGTAAGATAGGAGCTAGGTGTAGTGTGACCCAAACAGTAAAATATTTTGAGAAATTTTCAGCAGAATGGAATTGGTTTAGAAAATATTCTCAATTTAAGCTTATATTTCACATGCCTAAGCAGCCAAACCACATGATTCAAGACATGTGGATGCTTCTGCTTCGCACAACGTGTATGGAGATGGAAAGGGAGTGCTGGTTTGTGGTGAATGGAGTACCTATTAGGTTTTCCATGAAAGAGCACGCATTGTTAACCAGATTTAACTGTCATGAATACTCCAACAATTATAAATATTTGGGGGATTTGAAGTGTGTAGAAAGAATGTTTGGAAGGAGTGTAGGAAAAAAAATGAAAGATGTGGCAAAGAAGTTAGATGAAATAGAGAGCACAATGTCACGCCCTAAATTTTCCCACCGGGAATAAGAGCATTAAAGGGTGGATTGGTGAGGTTTCCGGATCCGTACTTAGTCATTCCTAAGATTTCTTTCTTATAATAAGCTTCTAGGTTCCTCCGGAACTTTCTAGAAGGTCTTAGAATGTAGTAAAAGGTCTTAGAATGTCTTAGAGAGTCATAGAGTGTTGGGAAATGTGTGGAAGGATCTAGAGGATCAATCTCCACCGTTGGATCGAATAAATCTCCACCGTCCGTTTGTGGAGGTGTTTCCTATATAAAGGGGTGGAATCTCTCATTTGTAAGCAACCAAGCCTTTGAGCATAATAAAAAATTATTTCTCTCTCTAAATTCGTCCACTTTCTCTCTCTAAGTACCAAGAGGGTAGTCGGGTAGAAGGCTGACTTAGCAACCACAACGGGTGGAAAGGTGCTAAGGCCGCACAAATTGGTTCAAGAGGAATCGGTCCGTGACAAGTGGAAAGAGGAGAATAACGTAAATAGGAGAATGACTAAGAGCAAGGATGGTAACAACACATCCGATTTGACCAATGAATGTGAGAGGGAGCCCACGACTGCCCAAAGGGGGCAAAGACGTGACAAGAGCATTTCTCGAGAGGTGTTGAGACGTTTGGTAGAGGTGCTTGGTGAGAGGCTCGAACGGGTAGAGCATATCTTAAATGAGTTGGAGAGGCACGTGTTTGGAGAGTTCGAACGGGTCAAGGAAAACACCATCGAGATAGATCCTCAGATGACAAGACTAGAAGAGACGGTGATGGTAGCTATCCAAGGCTTATGGGAAAGCATCGAAGAGATGCAAACCTGCATCGAGGCGATGGAAGAAGAGTTGGTGTTGTGCAAGTGAGTGGCTGCCAATGGAGGGGCAGGGATCACCGGAAGACCGGCAAGGGTAGGGCCATGAAGATTCAATGGCGTGAGGGATGCCAAGGAAGTTGAGAACTTCTTGTGGGAGATGAAACTATACTTCGAGAACCTTGATCTTACGGATGAGCCGGTGAAGATCAAGATGGCAATAAGCTATTTAGCGGACACGGCCATGCTGTGATGGAGAAGGCGACATATGGAGATTGAGCGAGGGTCTGCCCGAATTGATACTTTGGACGAGTTCAAGAGGGACTTGAAGAGGTAATTTTACCCGGAGAATGTGGTTTACCAAGCTCGGAAGAAGTTGAGAGAACTTTGGCAACGAGGTACGATCTGCGACTATGTAAATGAGTTCACCACTCTTATGTTGCAGATTCCAAGCATGACTGAAGATGACTTGGTGTTCTACTTCATCGATGGATTGTAAAATTGGGCCAAGCAAGAGTTGCAAAGGCAGGATGTCCGTTCGGTGGATGAAGCAATTGCGGCTGTTGAGTCCTTGTCTGACTTTACCACTCATGATCGACCCAAATCCTACGAGAGGCAAGATGGGCATTCAGCCAATGATAGGGGAGATGATCGGGGATCACGACACGTAAGTCCGAGGAGGGATGAACGTGGGTCGAATTCTGAAATGGAGAAACCGCCATACTCGAGGAGATTTGGGAAAAGCTCAAGTCGGGAGGAGTATGAGGAACAGAAGAAATCATTTGCACCAAAAGGCATGTGTTATGTGTCCAAGGGGCCACACCTCGCGAGAGAGTGTCTGAAGCTCGGTTCTTTGCATGCAATCACGAAGAAGGTTGAATCGGGGGAGGATTCAGAGGATGAACCGGCAATGATGAAATCATTGCATCTCCTCAATGCCCTTGTTACCAAGTCCGAGCAAAAGACAACGGGAAGAGAATTGATGTTCATGGATGCCAAGGTCAACGGGAAGAATACCAAATCGATGGTGGATACCGGGGCAACGAACAACTTCATTGCCAAAGAAGAGGCAAAGCGGCTTGGAATAACTTGGAAGAAGCGCGAGAAATGGGTGAAGACTATGAATTCGAAAGCTTAACCAATTGCCTGAATTGCCAAAGGAGTGGATTTCCGGATGAAAGAATGGAAGGGTCGAGCCGATTTCTCGGTAGTCCCGATGGATGACTATAAGGTCCTTCTCGGGTTGGATTTCATGAAGAGGATCGGAGCGGTGCCGATACCTGCACTTAACACCATCGCCATCCTTGAGAAGGAAAACACATGCATGATCGCAACAATAAGTGTTCCGAGTAAGAAGTTGGGCAAAGTACAAAGAGTCTCGGCAATATAGATTGTGGATAATCCTACCGGGCAGGGTAGCAACCAAGGAAAAGCAAGGAGCAAACAAGGTAACCGCGGAAGAGTCAAGGGCGACAAGGCAAACACTCCAAGTAGCGGATCTTAGAGGATCAAGATGAAGATGTGGGCAAAGGAACGTGGAGCAGACAAGAAGATCCACGACGACGAGGGCGTCGCCGAAATGGGTGGGGGAGAATGTCACGCCCTAAATTTTCCCACCAGAAATAAGAGCGTTAAAGGATGGATTGGTGAGGTTCCCGGCTCCGTACTTAGTCATTTCTAAGCTTTCTTTCTTGTAATAAGCTTCTAGGTTCCTCCGGAACTTTCTAGAAGGTCTTAGAACGTGGTAGAAGGTCTTAGAGAGTCCTAGAGTGTTGGGAAACATGTGGAGGGATCTAGAGGGTCAATCTCCACTGTTGGATTGAATAAATCCCCACCGTCTATTTGTGGAGGTGTTTCCTATATAAAGGGGTGAGATCCCTCATTTTTAAGCAACCAAGCCTTTGAGCATAATAAGAAATCCTTTCTCTCTCTAAATTCATCCGCTTTCTCTTTCTAAGTACCAAGAGGGTAGTCAGGTAGAAGACTGACTTAGCAACCACAAGGGGTGGAAAGGTGCTAAGGCCGCATGAATTGGTTCAAGAGGAATCGGTCCGTGACAAGAAGCTCTATAGATAAGAAAAAGGGGATTATCTTGTATTTCTTATGCAAGATAGTAAAAGCAAAGTCTAAATCTGATGGAAACATATATTCTTTCCTTCTAAGAGTTGTTGATGATTTGAATGCTTTTGAGCTTTCTCATCCAAGTCCGGTTCCAAGATGCTAGTAAAATCATGTGAATATCAATTAATTTAACTTTAAATAAAACACAAAAAATACGAATATTACCAAGTAATTTCACAAACTCTAACCTTAATACTTAGAAGCGCTTCATTTATGTCTTCCAATGGAAAATCTTTCATGTAACTATTGGTAAACTTGTGTTTGCACATCCTTGGACAGTTCTTCTATATGGGTACAACTTCTCAAAATATGTGTCCAAGATGTGGAATACACTCAAATGCTAGAATCTACACATAGAGTTACAATATCTCAATGTTACAATCATAAAACTATTATTTTAAAACTTAAATACATGAAATAATTATAAAGAGCTACCTCTAAAGGAAGAATGAATCCACAAAAGCTAATTTTTGCTTTTGGTTTCACTAACCCTTTCAAGTTCCTCTTCACGCCCCATATCCCTTTTATACACTCATTGAATGTATAACGTCCCTCGGGAAATTTCTATAAGCATTCAAATCATCAACAACTCTTAGTAAGAAGGAATCTATGTTTCCATCAGATTTAGACTTTGCTTTCACTATCTTGCATAAGAAATACAAGATACTTCTTCCTGTCTATAGAACTCATGCTCTTCGTTTCATCCAGCTTCTCTTCCACATCTTTGATTTTTATTTCTACACTCCTTCGAAATATTTTTCGACAAAGTTCAAATCCCCAAAATCCTTAAAAATGTTGGGGTATTCATGACAGTAATATCTGGTTAACAACATGTGCTCTTTCATGGAATACGTAATAGACACTCCATTCACTACAAACAAGCACTCTCTTTCCATCTCCGTACAAGTTGTGCGAAGCATAAGCATCTGCCTTGAATCATGTGGTTTGGCTGCTTAGGCATGATGAATATACTTAAATTGAGAATATTTTTTAAACCAATTCACTGCTCTTTTATGGAATACCGAATAGGCACTCCATCCACATTCGATAACTTATAATTCTCACGATCTCTCACTCTTACATCTATTAGTGAGTTTTTGTTATCCATGCTAGCATGCTTCTCTATGATTTTTCTTAAACCCTTTTTCCATCGCTTCTTTTAGTGAGAGAATAGATGCAACATTTGCAAGTTCAGCGACTTCAGCTACAGTCCCAGGGATTTCATCAACATGATCAGAGACTTCATTAACATTCTGAGGGACTTAATCAAGATTTTCAAGGACAATTAAAGAACCCAAGTCCAATTCGTTTAAAATCTTTCCACCACATCTTCTCCTCTGTACGGTTAGATGTTTTCATCAACTATCAGTGATTGGATCAATACAACATATTCCATCATCAATATCATCATCTATTATGTGCGTCAAAAGAACTTTCTCATCCGAGTCCAGTTCCAAGATGCTAGTAATATTCAGTGAATATAAATTAATTTAACTTAACATCAAATTCGTCTTGATGATGAAACTTTTTCCATCTGTCTTGATGCAGAGCATAGAAGCAGTAGGAAATCAACCCAGAAAAATATGAAAATTGGTGGAGAAATCAACAACAGCCATCAAAGCCACAGGAAAACACGGATCACGATTTGGGTTTACGGTTTGAAAGTTATTACCAATTTCCCAAAACAGATTGGAATGATATACCTCTGCGAGCAGTCAACTTTAAGAGCAGTTTCCCATCAAACCACAATGAGAAAGAAATCGATCTTTATATCCTTGAAAAGATCTCTCTCTCAAGTTTTCAGAAAACTTTGCAGACCTGAAATCCGAGGTCTGTAGCCAAAGAAAGCGAGGAAGACAAAACTGATCAAAAACCTCTTCTTCGTTATGATTTCTTGTTTCAACCCAGGAAAACTCCAAGCTAGGATACATACAATCAACACAGGTCCACAAGAGCTTATCAACTCAGGCGGAACCTCCAAACTTGAGAAAAGACCTTACAATGACTTAGAAGAATTTCTTTAGTGACAAAGAGCATGTCACAGCAGGGCAAACTCAGACCTTGCTTTTGATTTCATGAGCTCCTACACCAATTTCTCTTCTTTAAACTTACAGAGGCTTCATCGATGAGACATGAGCAGTTAAGATAAAGTCACCCTTATAGTAAACAGACTGAGGATACTAAAAAAATTGTGGATATAGCTCAACATAAACATAATATATATATATATAATCATATTTACATCACAATATGCATTTTACCTCTGAGTGAGAGATTCATTTTCTGCAATGAATTGTCATTGTCGACATCTGTGATACACAAGGGATGTAATTTCCTTCCTCGTTCAACCTCAGGCTTGTTGCTCCTTTTATTGATTGAGTAGTACCACCAGATTGTGACATAACAAATTTCTCTGATATGCCACTTTCTCCATCCACACCAATTCTTTACATTTTTCCATGTAGCAAGAGTTAGCCACAATTTTGCATTTTTAGCCCTTGAGATCGTGACTTTAAATATGTCCTTATATATCACCCAGTTCTTGACTTCTAAGATGGATTCTTTCTCTGCGCATTGACATGTGTATCTAGAAGTCACACAATAAGTGTTGCTTATCCTCTTTGTCGCAACACTTTGAAGTTGTTCACTTTTGATATTTATCTGGTATCCCTTTTAACTTTTGTCTTGGTGCTCATTGAACCACATACTAAGTTTTTCACACTCAAGTTCCAACTTGGCTTACTGTCCATTTGGTTCAATTCTTCTGTTGACCGAGCGCTTGAAACCCTTCTCAATCATACTTCCATGCAGATGTTTTTACAGATTACATCAATCTGCAGCTGCTGTATAGTGTGCTTTGATATCTTGACATGTATTTCTCCTTGATGAGTTGACAGAAGATCCTGCAACTAACTGATTGTTATTAGAGAGATTCCATTCTGATACATACTGATTTCCGATAACCTGAGTACCTTTCTTCTGTAAGTCTTGGCGTTTCTTAATGAGAACGGGTTCCAGTTTGATGTTCTTGGAAGGTTCTACCCATGGTTTGTCCATGTCCAATGCATAATGGGCGGTTTATGGACAAGCTCATTTACGGAGTGGATTAAAATGATCTAAGCCCAACTACGTCCACAGACAAAACGGGTCAGACACTGTTGAATAATGGTTGGCCCATGGGCTACAAAAATCTAGGTCAAAATCAAATTTTCCCAAATCAAAACTTAATCACATTTTTCTTAAAACCGAATACCCCTCATGATTTCCGGTGATTTCTTGTGATTTATGGCGACACAGGCGTTAATGGGGTCCAATGGACAGTCCATTTAAACATGGACGTTAATGGGCTTGGGCGAGAATGGACACGGGTGCTAATGGACACGGTCACTAATTTGTCTATAATAAAAATGGTCACTATTCGACGGGTCAAAATGGACGTGGACATCCCATTTTGACACCTCTATTTGTACAATCCATAGTCAGTATCACCAGTGATTCCCTTGCTTCTTGACTTTCTTCTTGGTTTGTTTTCCAATTGCGTGATATTGATCTGCTGTTTTTCATCACTTCCATAGCTTTTTTTGGATCTTAACCTGTTAGAGTACACACTCAGATCTAGTTTACCGCTCTGATACCAATTGAAGAGACGATATGGGTTGATGACAAATCAACACAACACATGTATTGATACGTTTCAACAATCAATCTAACACACTTAGATTGACTAGTCAGAATTACATACAACTGCTCACAAAATCTGAACCTGACATACTCTCACAACAACACACTGAAACTGATCTTAACACAAGATCCTTCAGCTGTTCTGTTCAAAACACAACAAAAACACAAGCTTAACTTATTTTAAGCTCCAAGTCTACTCTAATGGTTTTTCTTAGAGTTTACTCAACATTTCATTCACTCTTCTTGATCCCTATCTTTCTTTTGATATTCTTCTCTCTACCTTTCCCTTTTTTGTTGAGAAGAGATATATATTTTCTTTTCACTCTTCTTGGTTAACTAATCATTCAATGATCCTCTCTCTTACATCCTATTATCCTGAGCCCTCAACAAATTCCCCACCCACGCACCCACTTCCATGTCTGCCCCATTACATGCCAACACTGTAACCAGTTCCGTGCCCAAAACCGTCATCGTCAATGCAATCGGCTGTCATGCCACCAGCAGTCGTGACATCATAACCGCTTCTACCCTCGCTGACATCGACTGGGTTCGATACTATTGCAATCCCTGACTTATCTATCTCTGCAGGTTCTCATGATACATGTGGGCCATCTAATGAAGCCCATTTCAGTGACAGTGAAGAAGGGTCCAGTGATGAACCTCAGCCCACTACTCCTATGGCCCAACAATCCCTGGAGGCTTCTTCTTCTTCCACCGACAACAGTAAAAAATCCTCATCTGATTCCTCTGCCTCTGCATTGTCTTCGATGAATGCGTCACCACCAGCTCCACCACCGACACCGGCACCGACACAGGATTCACCACCACCGGTACATGATTCACCACCACCAGCACAGGATCCACCACCGGCCAACACCAATCGACACTCCATGACCACAAGACTCAAAGACAACATTGTCAAGAGGAATAAGAAATTGAGTATGGTTGCCATGGCTCCATGGCAAAATGTTTTGAAGTAGTCGATACCTTGTCTTTGATGAAATCCCTTTGCAACTAGACGTGCCTTAAAGATTTAAATGTCACCTTTGTCCCGACCACATATCAACAAGCACTAAAGGATCCTCGCTGGAACAAGCCAATGTCTTATGAATTTGATGTCCTTATTCACAATCGCTCATGGGACTTGGTCAAATGGAATCCTTCGTTCAATATTGTGGGTTGTCGCTGGGTTTTCACCATTAAATGACTACCTAATGGCGACATTTAACGCTTTAAGGCACGTCTAGTTGCAAAGGGATTTCATCAAAGACAAGGTATCGACTACTTCAAAACGTTTTGCCCTGTTGTGAAACCTACTACAGTTCGTCAGGTCACGAGTCTTGGGGTGACATATCATTGGCCGTTGCGACAGTTAGATGTCAATAATGCATTCCTCCAGGGAACATTATCCGAAGATGTGTAAATGCTACAACCACCAGGGTTTGTTTATCCAGAATATCTAGATGCAGTGTGCAAACTTCAGAAGGCCATTTAAGGATTAAAACAAGCTCCCCGAGCCTGGTATGATGAACTTTGAAACTTTCTTATTGACTCTGGTTTTAACAATGGATTGGCCGATGCTTCACTCTTTATTTTTTAGATAAACACTGGTAATCTTTCTCTTAGTGTACGTGGATGATATAATCATCACAGGTAATTCGGAACAATATGTTCAGAAGTTTATCAACATACTCGGTACTCAGTGCACTATCTTATTTCCTTGGAATTGAAGTGTACCAAACAACAGCAGGTCTTCTTATCAATCAAAATCGGTATGTGACTGATCTATTACAATGCATGAATATGTTAGATGCTAAGCCTGTGATGACACCTCTTGCTGAAAATGGCGTGCTCTCTAGACATAGTGATACCACGCTTTCAGATCAAACTGAGTTTTGAATGATCATTGGCAGTCTACAATACCTTCTTCTTACTCGGGCCGACATCGTCTATGTTGTCAACAAACTCTCGCAATATATGCAGCATCATACAACAGATCATTTGATGGCTGCAAAGAGATTTTTTTGCTATCTCTGTGGCACTTCTACACATGAACTGTACTTTGATGCCAACAACACGGTGAGTCTTCATGCATATTGTGATGCAGATTGAGGCAGTGATCAGGATGATTACACATCCATAGGAGCTAATCTTGTCTATTTAGGGAAACATCTTATCTCATGTGCCTCTTAGAAATAGAAAACAGTGGCCAGATCGTCTACAGAAGTGGAATACAAGTCTGTCGCCTCCACAACCTCTAAAATACAATGGATCCAATCCATACTTCAAGAACTTGGTCATCAGCTCAGTAAAACTCCGAATATCTACTGTGATAATGTCGGTGCAACCTATCTTTGTGCAATCCAGTCTTCTATTCGCGCATGAAGCAGGTGGCTATTAACTTTCATTACATTCGCAACTTAGTCCAAGGCAACCATCTTCGTGTGGCTCATGTTTCATCAGGTGACCAACTGGCAGATGGACTTACCAAACCGCTAGCTCGCGCAAAATTCATTCCATCTTGAGGGGGCGTGTGAGTCAATGAGCATCAATTAAGATCAATCACAAGTTAATGTTCATATATTATGTATTTGTCTAGTTAGGAAGTTAAATCTCTTATTACCTTATTGTACACAGTCAGCTCTTTATAAGAGCATGTACTCTCAATGTTAATAGTCAATACAAGAAATCATACTAACCTACGGATTGCCTATGGGGTGGGTTTGGACATGGTTTGGTAGAATGCAGTACTAGCCGGCATTCCCGCCTCAGTCACAAAACAGATAATGTCCGCTGCTGCATAGCAGACCAAATGGACACGGATCAGCCCATTATGAGATCTTCATTGTAAACTGGAAAAATGTTGGGCCTGTAAGGTGCTTCCTCGCTTTGTATCCGCAGCATAGATGTGGTCTCTTATGTAGGAAGAAAAGACTTTTGCCTTGTGGTATAGATTTTTCTTAATTTATAGAAAATAAATATTTCCATTATGTGTATTGGGGTTTTTATACAGGCTTTTCGGAACAATTATATAGTGTTAGTTTGGTAAGAATATTATCAAATGTCATATGTATATTGTGTTATAAGAAAATTTGCTAAAAATTGTTGTTAAGTGTATTAGATAAAGAGTATTTACTGATAGTTTGAAATGTATATGACTAGGTCGATGGACTGGACTGCTGAAACTTAGTTTCATATTTCTGGATGAACTTCTTTTAAGCGCCAAATTGACATCTGTCCACTAAATTGGTTTTAACTTTTAAACCGCTAGTTCGATAGAACTCAAACAACTGACATTGGAAATCTAACTCAATTTCTTATTTTGTGTCCGAAAAGAGCTAAATCTAAGTATGGGAAAACCTCCATTTGACAGGATCTTTCAAACGTTTCAGATTGTTTTTTTCATGATCATCTCAATTTCTTGCATTTTTTTTCAACTCTTGATCTTTTCTTCCACTCCCTTGGTTCTTCTTGCTTAACTATGTTCCATATGCTTCATAAAATTCCCAATCTTCATGGCATAACTTCAAGAACCTAGTTGATATATCATGGTTTTTACGCCATGATATATGTAGTCTTTATCATGTCTTTTCAGTGTTTTCGAGTCTTTGCAGGTTCTTGCATAATTTAGACCATTAAGGAGCTTTTTGAGGCTTTTGGAGTCAAAGGGATCAAAGGAGATTTGAAGAGGAGTGATCACATAAGAAATTCTATATTTTTGCCATGGTGTCGACTGACACCAGTGCTAGGAACACAGAAGGGTGGTGGTGTCGACCGACACCAAGTGTGGTGTAGATCAACACAGACACCAGGAAATCAAAAAGATTTATAGAATATTTTTTTTTCGCCCAAAAATCTTCAGAATCTTTTGGGACAACCTAGGCTCGTGTTTAGCTATATTTTTAGGGTTTTGGCCACTTGTTTAGGCCACGTTTTCACTACGCATTATTCTACTCTACAACCACCTTTTTAGAGATTTTTGGAGAAAATTTCTAAACTCTTAAGTCTTCTCTTGATTTATTTTATGCAATCTATTCAAACTATGATTTTTGTTTCATTGATCATGTCTGAGTACTTTGTTTGTTAGGTTTAGGGTTTTCAAAGGTAGAAGATGAATTGCTAAGTTGATGATTATTTAGGATTGAATCAATAGAGTTCTTCATCTAGATTGCGCTTATTGCTGATTTTAGATTCATGACCTAGAATCTGATCTTTGGTTGATTAGTTGACACGAGAATGTAATTGATTGCCTGAACTATCTTAGGTGAGAAAAATAACTATTCACCAATGAATTTGGTTTAGATATTTTGTGAACAATCGAACGTTATCATTAATGCTTGTCTGAATTGAGGAATTTGGCAAAGAAATTTGGAATTCTAGATTTAGATATAGATACTCTCTACAGCGAGAGTTGATTGATTTTACCATTGTGTTTTGAGTTCGAGAACAGATCTTAATAACATTCTTGATAATTTATTCAACATGCAATTCTGAATTACTTGAGAATTTCCCTAACCCTAGCTCTTTTCCCATCTGAATTTACTTCGATTTTAATTGCCTGTTGTTTTCTTTTAATTAGAATTTCTCTTGTTTAGCTTAATTCATAAACTGAAAGTCTATTTTGTGAACATGAGTCTCTGTGGAATTCAATCCCTAAGTACTATATACGATCTCTTAATTTGAGAGAGTTGCTCTAGGGTAAATTTGAGCATATCAAATTTTGGCACCGTTGCCGGTGACTCTTTGATTCACCATTAGATTTAAGTTAGAATTTAGTCTATGCTTTTCTTTTATTTTGTTACTTACGTTTTCTTTTTTTTTCTATTTCTTGTGTGTTTCAGGTGCATGCATAAGCACGGTACTAGGAGCAATAGAAATCTTCTGATTGTGAATCTTTCTACGCAAAAACTAGGAAAGCTAGAGCGAGCCATCCAGAAAGCACAGTGGAAAGCAGAGATGAATAACATACTGGTGCTGGTAAGGGATGAGGCTGGAGTGTTACATGATCCAGAGGGTCATGTACGGAATGCACAGGGTCAGAGACTTGATGCTGATGGAAACGCGATAATTGAGGTTGTCGTTGGTGATGAGCAACACCAAGAGGAGGTTGTCGCTCGACACCCAGTGGTCAATAATGGTCCGCAGGGCAATAATGGAGCTGATGTAGCTTATCAAATGAGAACACTTGCTGATTACAACAGACTGGATCAGTTCTATGCTAATAGGTCTGCTATTCGACCTCTTGCATTTCAGAGGAATGACTTTGAGCTGAAACCCGCATATTACACTCTTGTGGGACAACATCCTTTTCATGGTCTTTCTAATGAACATTCGATGGATCATATTGAGAAGTTTGAGGATCTGGTGACAAGCATCAAAGCAAATGGTGTATCCAATGGATATCTTTTCTGCAAGCTCTTACCATATTCTCTTATTGGCTTAAACAATTAAAGTCGGGATCATTAACAACTTGGGAAGCAACCAAGACAGCTTTCCTAAACAATTTCTATGATGATGCAAGGTCTGAGGATTTGAGAATGAAGATATCTACATTTAAGGCAGCTTGGGTGCGATTCAGAGCATATCAGAGAGATTGTCCACATCATGGTTTCAGTGAGGTTTAATTATTGGGTATCTTCTTTAGAGGGGTTAATTGGAGTTATGAGATGGCTTTGGATGCTGCTAGCAATGGGAATTTCAACACCAGATTTCCCGAGGATGCTAATGTGTTGATTGAAAACTTGACTTCTAGCAATAGTACCAAGAATACAGACTTTGAGAAGAAGAAACAAGCAGCGAACATGGATGGTAGTCAGATCGCTGAGGTGAATGCTAAGTTGGACACGGTTCACAGTCTTCTTGTGGGTAAGAAATCAGTTCAATTAGCTGCAGAGGTTGAGACCTATGAACCAATGAGAGATTTTGAGGAAAAGGATGTCAACTACGTCAATGGAACTGGATATCAGGGACAAAGATATGGATACACGCCAAGGTCTGAGTACCAGAAGACTTATCCTAGCAGTAGCTTCACAAGGAACTATGGAAACTCTTCTTACCAAGCCCCTCCTCCAAAAACTGAAAAAAGTGAGATGAAGTCTATGTTAGAACAGATTTTGGAAGGTCAGCAGAAAATCATTGTGGACTTTAATGGAAAAATTGATGCGATGTATACTGATTTGAATGGAAAATTCGAAGTCTTGAACACCCATGTCAAGAAGCTGGATGTTCAGGTTGCACAGACTACTGGAGCTGTTAAAAGACAAGAAGGACTCCTTCTTGGAAGGACTGAAAACAACCCTAACCGTGCATGCAATGCCATTTTTGTGGATAATGTGGATGAACTCACAGAGGTAGAAGAAATCAAAGAGGATGTTGTAGAAGTGGTACCTGTGTCAATCGACACCAACAGGAAGATGAGGATTCTTCAAGGTATGAAGAGCATGTGTCGATCAACACCACCTCTGGTATCGATCGACACCAGCAGCCATAGAGCAAGAACATGATTCATACAGCTAGTGTCGATCGATACCACCAGGTCTACAAACCGAAGGTTCCTTTTCCAAGAACCCCTCAGAAGGCTAAACAAGAGATAGAGGAAGCCAGATGCAAAGCAATAATAGATAAAGTGATGATTGAACTCCCTCCAGTTGATGCAGCCAAGCTTTCACCCCACTTAAGAGGTATGTTAAGAGAATGGTTAATAATGGTGTGAGTCTCGAGGAAAGAGCTTTGCTTACCAGAGACATCAGTGTGATTATCTTGAACCAAACCCCACAGAAGAGGAAATGAAAGCAAAAGAAAGTGATTGTCTCTGAACAAGTTAATGACATGATTAAGAGTACGATTATTGAGAAGCTACCTGATCCAGGAAGTTTTCTGCTCGATTGCTCCATCTTCGCAGAAAGATTTTCTCAATCTCTTTGTGATCTTGGCTCAAGTATCAACTTGATACCTCATTCTGTTGCGGTTAGACTTTGGATAACTGATTTCAAGCCGACGAGGACCTATCTTATCTTGGTTGATCGATCCAAAAGGATTCCAGAAGGTGTTTTAGAAGATATTCCAGTAAGAATTTGTGATTGCTTGATTCCCACAGACTTTATGGTGTTGAAATATGAGGAAGAACCTAGGGATCCTCTAGTTCAGGGAAGACCTTTCTTGGCTACAACTGGTGCCATGATTGATGTAAAGGGAGGAAGGATATGCTTGAATTTGGGTGATCTGGTCATGAACTTTGACATGGACAAGCTGAGAAAGACACCCACCATTCATGGTCAAACATTGTCTGTAGAAACCTCCACAGACATTACTGCTGGGTATGTCATGGAGTTGGGTCTTAGTGAGCAAGAGAATAACCAAGCTTCTGAGCTTGAGGATTAGAGTGGTGATCATATCTAATGGACTAGGCTCCAAGATGAGGCTCTATTCAATGACAAGTTGCTAGAGGAAGATGTTTTTGTGATGGAGACAGGGATTGCAAAAAAAATGCAAATATCCGAGCTGCAGACTCAGTGTCGATCGACACCACTCTTGGTGTCGGTCGACAACCTCTGCGTGTTGGCCCAGATTTTTCTGAAACAGCTGGTTTTCGGGATGATTTCACTACTGTAAATCCGAGAGCTACTGCCAAACAGAAAGCTCTCCATTCCACACACCATCCACCCCGGGAAAAGCAAAGGTACGCACTTTTGAGACCCAAACCCTCTGATATCATCAATAAGACTTTTTAAAATACAAAGACTGTTTTACAGTTAACCAAGCCATGAGATTATCGTAGAGCCCTTGCTTCTTCTATTGGTGATTTTACAGGGAAAATAAGTGTTCCATCCGGATGAGCGTCCCACCCTGGTGCTATTCTTGTATTCCTTGATCGACCTCATGTGCCCAATGCATATACACCACCATGGATGAAACGACTGTCTTAGAGGCATTCATTGCCATTATCCGATCCACTAGATGCTTGAGCTCCTGCCAAGTCAAGCTAATGACTTTGAAAGCAAGCGCTTAGTGGGAGGCAACCCACTGGTAAGTTTTTCTTTTTCTTTCGATTTTCCTTTTTCTTTTCTTATCTATTTTATTTTATCCAACTTCTGGCTTGATAACACTGGGGACAGTGTTATTTAAGTCTGGGAGAGGTAGTTACTGACATTATCTTTTATTTTCTTAGAGTCTATTGAGTCTTTGTTTTATCGAGTCAAAATTTTATATGAAACTATGATTTTTTGAGAAAACCACCACATTTTGCAAGAACTTAATTAACCTCTGATTCAAACTTGACTGACATCCGAGACTAATGGGAAAACCAAAGACATCCACATTTCCAGCAGAAATCCACTAAAGTCTGAGCTAATTTCTGATTTTTCCTTTTACCTCATTGATGTGATTGATGTTCATAGGGTTTGACTCCTCGTTCATACTTGACAGCAGAACAACATATGTAAAAATAATAGTACTCCTCTCCCTTATTCAAAAAAAAAAGTAAGAAATAGAAAAGATGAGATGACTTTCTTTTGAGTAAAGGGGTAGGAAAATTTCCAATGACCCCATTATTTTACTTTGAAAGAGATGATCACATGAAGGTTGGAAGCGAGGTTAGGAAATTTTTTCGTGATGCCATTATTCGCCTACACCTTTGATATATATCTATATATATATATAAAGGAATAAAGAAAATAATAAGTCTGGGGAGAGAAAGAGTACCAAAAAGTTTTGTATGGTTGTTGCGTCATAGTATAGTACGGGAATGAGTCTAGAAGGTCCTTGGCATTGAGATCAGAGATGAGACCTATCGATGAAGGGCTTATGGATTATGTTGCGAAATTGTGGGTTAAATCTGGAAGGCTGCGAATGTTTATGGTGAAGTACATGGTGGTCTAGATCCCATCAGGTAAGAATTCCTAGTGGCTTGGTATGGTGAATGTGAGTGTGGTGCTCCTATGAAAAAATGAGTTTCTGTGTTTTTAAAGTTCTTTCTCTAGTTTAATACTATGTTTGCTTGAGGGCAAACAAAAGCTAAGTCTGTGAGAGTTAATATATCATCGTTTTACCGGTTTTTAGCCATGATATATGTAGTCTTTATCGAGTCTTTTCAGTTCTTTTGAGTCTTTTAGAGTCTTTGCAAGTTCTTGCATGATTTAGACCATTATGGAGCTTTTGGAGGCTTTTGGAGTCAAAGGGATCAAAGCAGATTCGAAGAGGAGTGATCTCAGAAGAAATTCCATATTTTTCCTCTGGTGTCGACCGACACCAAGGCTGGTGTCGATCAACACCAGTGCCAGGAACAGAGAAGGGTGTTGGTGTCGACCAATACCAAGTGTGGTGTTGATCGACACAAACACCAGGAAATCAAAAAGATTTATAGAATATTTCCTTTTCACCCAAAAATCTCCATAATCTTTCGGGACCTCGTGTTTAACTATATTTTTAGGGTTTTGACCACTTGTTTATGCCACGTTATCACTACGCTTTATTCTACTCTACAGCCACCTTTTCAAAGATTTTTGGAGAAGATTTCTAAACTCTTAATTATTCTCTTGATTTATTTTATGCAATCTATTCAAACTATAATTTATGTTTCATTGATCATGTCTAAGTAGTTTGTTTGTTAGATTTAGGGTTTTCAAAGGTAGAAGATGAATTGCTAAGTTGATGATTATTTAGGATTGAATCAGTAGAGTTCTTTATCTAGATTGCGCTTATTGCTGATTCTAGATTGATGACCTAGAATCTGATCTTATGTTGATTAGTTGACACGAGAGTGTAATTGATTGCATGAACTATCTTAGATGAGCAAAATAACTATTCACAAAGGAATTTGGTTTAGATATTTTGTGAACAATCGAACGTTATCATTAATGCTTGTCTGAATTGAGGAATTTAGCAAAGAAATTTGGAATTCTAGATTTAGACATAGATAATCTCTGCAACAAGAGTTGATTGATTTTACCATTGTGTTTCGAGTTCAAGAACAGATCTTAATAACATTTCTGATAATTTATTCAACCTGCAATTATGAATTACCTGAGAATTTCCCTAACCCTAGCTCTTTTCCCATCTGAATTTACTTCGATTTTAATTGCCTGCTGTTTTCTTTTAATTATAATTTCTCGTGTTTAGCTTAATTCATAAACTGAAAGTCTATTGTGTGAACATGAGTCTCTGTGGAATTTGATCCCTAAGTACTACAGACGATCTTATAATTTGAGAGAGTTGCTCTAGGATAAATTTGAGCATATCACTAGTATATACATATGAAAATGCAAATACACCAAAAAATGGCTAAATGCTAATTTAAATGCACTAAAACAAAGATAAATGAGGTTCTACAACTGTTAAAACAATGAGATATCTGTGACTCATACCAAAACATCTCTTTCAAATCTCAGCACAAGAGCATATGTTAAAAACGTCTAAAAGATGTCGTTGTTTAATCAAATAATCCTCATCCTTATATCAGTATCCATTTTGCATTAATTTTCTTCTTCAGCTTCTTGTGTTGATATGCAGCCAAGTTTACAATACATATCACAAATGTTGAGTAGTTTGATTAATATCTGGCATTTGGGTTAATTTAGAAATCTCTTAGAATTTGACATAGGTTCTATGAAGACATACACTCATTAAACAGTCAATTACAACTTAAAAGTGCACAAACAACGTAACCAAGCCCTACAACTTTAAAATGGGACAAAATAACATGATTAACTACTATTCATTTCTTTTAGTTTTGTCGCATTTATTTACAATCTCCTTGCCATCTCTAAAGCTCTCTTCACAAGAACATGAAGGGACTTAGAGTTGGAGTACTCCACATTCTTTTATCACCTTTCCATTACTATGGACTTTGAACTCAAAGAAGTGCTCGTTGGATGTCACATCCGCTTCAAACTCAAAGGTGTATAGATGCTCTGGTAAATTGGGAGGCATAATAAAGTGGTATGTAGGTACGCATGGAACGATACCAAGATTATGTTTGACCATGATGCGATAAGATACCGTCATTTCCCTACCATTAGCATACTTCTCTTTGTCACCTCTATTACCCAGCAAGATGCACGCCTTAAATCTTGAGGTTGTAGAAAGAGGCTTATGATTCAAATTTACTATTATGGAATTTCCACTGTTAGCTCGGTATTTGAATTCTGCTGGCATTTCTCCACCAGTAAGACTGCATAGTTAGTACTTTTCTGGGTGATTAGTCCCCTCGCTTCTTTATTCAATTTGAAGCAGTTAACAAAGTTGAGGTATACCTTTGGATTGTGAAAGGAGAATTCAAGTCTCTCCAATGACTCGCAATTTACTGCCTCTAGGTATAATAAAGAATCTGAAAGTTGTGGGAGTGATACCAGCTTCTTGCATCCATTGAGTTTAAGTCCTCGAAGGCACAACATGTTCTTACCCATAGAGGAATTTCATACATTTCTATATCATTAACGTACAACATTGTAATGATATCAAGAGCATGAGGGAAATCCTTGAGGCTTTCACTATATGACATATGCAAGTCATCAAGACGAGACCATGACTTGATTGATGAAGGCACTTCTGCTATTGCTGTGCCATTGAGATAGAGATGTTTAATGTTTGTGGAGATCTCAGGAAAACGTTTCAACAACAAGCAATCAGTGAGATTAACTTCATAGAGAGATTCCATGTTGATGTTGGTAGGAAGAATCTCTAGCTTTGAGCATCCTCTCAAAGTCAACTTTTTCAATTTATATAGGTTTCCAATAGAGGAGGGCAACTCCACCAGACCAGTGCACATATCCATATGCAATATCTCGAGATTAGTTGCATTTCCAATAGAGGAAGGCAGCTCCACCAGACTTGAGCATCCAGAGAGATTTAACCATGACAGACTAATAGCATTACCAATACAGGAGGGTAGCTTCACTATACTTTTGCATTCACCAAGATGCAATGTTTGCAGGTTAATTGCGTTTCCAATCGAGGACGGGAGCTCCACTAAACTCGAGCATTCAATGAGAAACATTTCCTGAAGTTTAGTGGCAGTTGAGAGATCAGGCAGCTCCTTTATGTTTTTCGAGTAACTCAAATCCATCCACTTGAGATTTCTAACCGGCTGCACACACACAAAAAAAGCAAGATGAAAGAACACATATAATAGTCAAGAAAGAAAAAGAATAAAACTAAGAATAAAACTGGAAAGAAACATATAACAATTATCTACCTGCTTTCCTTCCCACAGACTCTGAAGTTTGCTGAACCGCAAGTTTAGTTCAACAAGGTACTCCGTACAAAAATTGGAAGGCAAACATGTCATTGGAAAACATCCCCATTGTAGTAATCTAAGTTTTGGAGATAGAGAATTCAAACGTTGAGGTAAGTACAATTTATCGCTCTGGTCACTATATGGGTACTTGAATCTTAAGAATTGAAGGTTACACATTCCTTGAAAAGCTCCCTCACTTATATTTAATTTGCATGACAGCTCAAATGGATCGAAATGTATGCCTATAACACTACTACTACCCTGAAAATTAACCATTAAAAGTAGAGAATTAGAGATAGTTATCTATCAAAATGAACTTTTTTTTGTAGGGAGCAAAAGAAAATGGAAAACTAATAATAGAACTAACCGTGTCACCACTGAGTACTTCAGAAATATCTCTACCATCAATTAAAAATTGGCGTTTCCCTGGCTCACTAATTGATTGGTGCCCAGACTCATGATGAACAATTTCTTTACCCAATTGTTCTAAGAGATTATGCATCTTTATCCATTTAGTATCAATAGATATGAGAGATTTATCAGCTAAGATGTACAACCCTTGCCTTACATCCAAGAACTTATGTGTAAGATGCTCTTCCACTTTGCTAATCCTTTTATTGTTGAAAATGCAGGCTATATGAAGGAATAGATCTTTATCTTCATCCCATAAAGCATCGTAACTGAACTTTAAAATGCTTTGAATACTGGAATCAAGACGAATCCTTAACCTAGGTAGTGTATTTATCCACTCCTGCTTAGACATTCCCCTGAAATGGGAACCCATAACTCTTAGTCCCAATGGTAATCCACCTAAAAGTTTTGTAACTTGCCATGCCAACTCCTCAAAACCATCTTTAGGGAAATTTTGGCCAAAAGCATACATACAGAAGATTTTATAAGCTTCATGTGTTGATGGAAACTCAACCTTGTAAATATAGTTGATAGCATCATGCGCCTTTAAAAGTTTTTTGTCTTGTGTTGTGATAATAATCCGACTTCCATGACCAAACCATCGAGTTTCTTTTGCCATAGCATCTAGTTGCATTGACTGATCAATGTTATCAAGAATAACAAGGACTTTCTTGTCATGTAACATATCTTCTGCAACTCCTAAATGACAAACATCTACTTCCTTATGGTTGATTACTCGAGACAGAAATTGTTTATGTAAGTGCAACTTTGCACTATAGTCATCAGAACACAGTGGTCTATACATTGACTCTTTGATATTCTCCATAAATGCATGTAGTTCAAACCTGTCGTTCAAATTGTTAAATAAGACTCTCGCAATGGTGGTTTTCCCAATCCCAGGCGGCCCCCAAATCCCTATCATCCTCACCTCATCAGAGTCTAGGCATAACAACGGTTCCATATTTTTCATATGACCTCCCATCCCAATTAAGCCGTCAAAATCACGTGATGGTGTAGAATTATTCAGCATTTTCAAAATATCCTTGGCAATTTTTTCAATCATGGCTGCTTCATTATCCCTAGTAAAGGTGGAAGATCAACAAATCAATTATCTAGTCATGAAAAATTCACATACATATTCAAAATATATAGGTCTTGAATGACAATAGTTTTTGGAATGGTTTTTGGTTTTAGATTCTCCAAAAATCTATTTTATAGTCATTCATGATTTAAAAAAAAATGGATTCCCTAAAAAATTCTATGTGTTTTTACAAGAGTTGTTTTAACAATTTTATTTTTATTTTTAAAATATTGTTTATTTATATCAATCAATAAATCTATTTATCTAAATACCATTTCTTTTTTTTTTTATAAAAGAGTAAACTAAACCTAGGTCTATTTTTTTGGTGTTATGAAATTTTGTAAGCTTTTATTTGATTGTTAAAATTTAATATCATCGTTTTACTAATTTTTAAAGACATATAACCAAAATCTTTAAAAATTCAAAATAGAAAACATAAAAAATAAATTATATATAAAAACCAAAAACTAAAAAGTTACCATTCATGTTTTTTTTAAACTAAAATCTACACCAAAAATCAAAAACTAAAAAAATCAAAAACCAAAAACCAAAAGCCAAAATCCAAAAACTAAAAACCACTTAAAAACTCTCAAACATTCATTGCCATAATTTTCTTTCTTGCATATCATATAATATAGACACATAATTTGATGTGTTATGAGCATATGGAATCAGAAGGACAAACCAATTGCGAGAATTGTAACCGGTGGTTGTTGCCACTTTTGCCAGAGCTTGTCTCCATTTCCTAATAACCTCATTTGTTTTACCCGTGCAATTATTTCTGAAGACACTCCCAAACTTTCCAGTGAGCTTCTTAACATCAGATGGATCCACCTTATAGAAAATAGGCATCACTGTTTGACCCAATTCTTCTCTGCACTTCATGATCTCTACCAATTCATCAAGACACCATGACGAAGAAGTGTAGTTTCTAGAGAGAAAGACGAGCGCAATCTTAGATCCTCTAATCGCTTGTATTAGTTTAGGACCAATGGATTCTCCTTTATTGATCTCATTATCAATGAACGGCTTGATTCCCTTTCTTTGAAATTCCTTTTGAATATGACTGAAAAAGTCTCTACGGACATCTTCCCCGCGAAAGCTCGGAAAGACTTGATATGTCCAACTGTGAGACGAAGAAGATGGAGGAACTGATGAAGGAGATGAGGAAGAAGAATCAGTTTCTTTGTTATCTTGTTGGAATCTGAAGTTTTTTATAAAAGTGAAGAAGCCTATTGCAGCTGCTATAGTGCCAATGAAAAAAGAAGAATTCATTAGAATGTTGGACAGAGGATTAAAGATCTCACATGGTTGAGTAAATTAATAAAGAGGCTTTGTTTATGTTGGATACAGAACTATTGACTCTTTTTTTATTTTCTTTTTTTTGCAGCAAACATTGACTATGTTAAGAGAGAAGCTCCGTGGATGTTTCCTATCGTCAGAATAGATAGTGATATTTTATTGAAATTTTGGGAACGACAAAATCATGGTCCCTATCACGTAGACTTATATGACTTTTTTTTGTGAGAAATTCGAGTAAGAATTCCTTTTTGCAAATAGTAACCCATTATGATTTCACATAACATTTTTTGACATTAAAAATTAAAAATAACATAAAGCTGATAAACTTCAAATAAACATTTTTTTTTGGTAAAATGTAAAATTGTATACCATTTTTAAATTTTTAACAGCAGTTTACAGAGAT
Organism: Cardamine occulta; assembly: GCA_028015245.1. NCBI lineage: Eukaryota > Viridiplantae > Streptophyta > Magnoliopsida > Brassicales > Brassicaceae > Cardamine > Cardamine occulta. The sequence goes on from CM051384.1 coordinate 9,123,821, forward strand.
AACAAGAAGTATAAATTCTGAAAACTACAGAAACAGCTAACTAGCAACAACGCCAAAAAAACAGACTAAAGAATACAACAAGATAGGTTCGCGCCTAAGTAAACATAGCATATCTCAAAAGTACTTTAAGCTAATTTATCACGAAAAGAGACCTTCGGAACTATGTCAGGTTATGCACTCAGCACTCATCGATATAAAGAGTGTTACACGAGATGGAAGGTTCCAATCTTATCTTGCTTTGGGAGGACCAGCCTGCCTGCATGATAGTCTCGAAGCAGAAAGGAGGAGGTCATAGGGGCTATCTGGTTTGGGTCATGTTACGTTTGAAGAGCGTTTTTCTTCTCTCTGTTTTTGTTTAAGAAAATGTCAAAAAACTTCAATTTTCAAATTATGGACGTTTAAATCCTCAACTTTCGAAATAACGTTTAAATGTTTAAGTTTTCATTGACTTCATGATTAAATGGTTAACTTATGTGACTATGCTATTTGAGCCATGACGTTAAATCGAGAGACTAAGTGTGTTAACAGGGTTAAAGCTTCTGTTAGCAGCTTTCGTTTAATCAAAATGATGTCATTTCTCTCTTACTAAAAAAAACTTCAATTTTCAAATTGTGGACGTTTAAATTTTCAACTTTCAAAATGACGTTTAAATGCTTAAGTTTTCATTGACTTCATGATTAAATGGTTAACTTATGTTGACTATGCCATTTGAGCCATGACGTTAAATCGAGAGACTGAGTGTGTTAACAAGGTTAAAGCTTCCGTTAGCATCTTTCGTTTAATCAAAACGATGTCATTTCTCTCTTACTAAAAAAACTTCAACTTTCAAATTGTGGATGTTTAAATCCTCAACTTTCTAAATGTGGACGTTGTAAATGCCTAAGTTTTCGTTGACTTCATGATTAAATGGTTAACTTATGTTGTCTATCTCATTTGAGGCACAACGTTAAATCATGAGACGGAACACAATTACGGGTTAAATTTTCTATTAGTAGCTTTTGTTTAATCAAAATGACCAATATTCCAGCGACTATTATCATTCGTCTTCTCTTTCTACTTGCACCCGCTTCATCGAGATCCAACCATAATCAAGAAGTCGAAAATCATCTCAAATTGAAATCCGCCTTTGGAAAAACAGAATCCAACGACGTCTTTACCACATGGACACATCTAAAATCTCCAGAAAATTTGCATGGAATTCTCTAAAAAACCCTGAAGAGATTTAATTTCTTAAGTGTTGGTGATAAGGACTCGATTCACATACATCAAAAACAGTTATTAAGAAAATATTTAATAGCTTTAATCTTTAATTGTTTGTAGGTTTAAGTGTTAAGTGTTAGCGATAACCACTTTAATATTTTCTGAAAACTCATTAAAAATAAAAATAACTGATAAAATAATGATAAAGCTTTAACCTCGTAAACGTGCTCAGTCTCTCGATTTGACATTGTGCCTAAAATGACATAGTAAACATAAGTTAACTATTTAATCATGAAGTCAACAAAAACTAAGGCATTTAAACATGCACATTTTGAAAGTTGAGGATTTCGGAGGTTCGCTTTGTTTTCTTTGTATTTTGCATTTTTGGCGCTAAAACATCGTTTTATGATTTTTCCGGAAAAAAATTTGATTTCATGATTATGGCAAAAAATATATTTTCCAAATTTTAAATATATAGCGACCAAAAGCACAATTTCACGTGTTTAAAATATATCATGGAACCGGATTTGCATGAAAAAGCTCTTTTGGCATGCATGATATACAATGATGTTGATGATGATATATGTTAAATTCATCCAATCGTTGATAGTTGAAGAAAGAATCTAATCGTACAAAGAAAGAGATATAGTGGAAAAATCTGTACGAATTTGACTTGGGTTCTCAAAGTGTCCTTGAGAATGTTTATGAAGTCTCTGAGAATGTTGATGAAGTCTCTGAGAATGTAGATAAAGTCTCTGAGAATGTAGATAAAGTCACTGAACATACAAATATTGCATATATTCCCTCACTAAAAGAAGCGATGGAAAAACATTATGAGAAAATCATAGAAAAACGTGCTAGCATGGATAACAAAAACCCACTATTAGATGTGAGAGTGAGAGATCTTGAAAACTATGTGTCAACGCATGTGGATGAAGTTCCTATTAGATATTCCACTAAATAGCATTGAATTGGTTTAGAAAGCATACTCAATTTAACCATTCTCAATTTAAGCATATATTCTACATACCTAATCAGCCAAACCACATGATTCAAGGCATGTAGATGCTTCTGCTTTGCACAGCTTGTACGAAGATGGAAAGAGAGTGATGGTTTATGGTGAATGGAGTGCATATTAGGTATTCCATGAAAAAGCACGCGTTGTTAACCATATTTGACTTTCTTGAATACCCCAACAAGTAGAAAGATTTTGGGGATTTTCAAGTTTGTAGAAAGAATGTTTGGAAGGAGTGTAGTAATAAAAATCAAATATATGGAAGAGAAGTTGGATGAAATGAAGAGTAGGAGTTCTATAGACAGGAATAAGTTGACTATCTTGTATTTCTTATTCAAGGTAGTGAAAGCAAAGTCTAAATCTGATGGAAACATAGATTCCTTCCTTCTAAGAGTTGTTGATGATTTGAATGCTTGTGAGAAATTTTTCCTGGGGACATTATACATTAATTGATTAGTGTATGAAAGGGATATCGGGCGGGATGAAAAACTTGAAAGGCACTAGGAAACCAAAAGCGCAAATTATATTTTTTGGATTCATTCTTGATTTGGAGGTAGCTCATTATAATTATTTTATGATTTTAAATCTTAAAGTAATAGTTTTATGATTGTAACACTGAGATATTATAACTCTATGTGTAGATTCTGACATTTGAGTGTATTCCACATCTTGGAAGCACATTTTGATAAGTTGTACCCGCATAAAAAAACTGTCCAAGGATGTGCAAGCACAAGTTTACCAAAAGTTTCATGAAAAGTTTTCCATTGGAAGATAAAATGTAGAGCTTTGAAGTATTAAGGTTAGAGTTGTGAACTCACTTGGTAATATTCATATTTGTTATGAGTTGGATTTTAAGTTAAAATTGATATTCACAAAATATTACTAGCATCTTGGAACCGAACTTGGATTGAGAAAGTTCTTTTGGTGCGCATCATAGACAATTATATTGATGATGAGATATGTTGTATTGATCCAATCGTTGATAGTTAAAAAGAGCGTCTAACCGTACATAAAAGAAGATATGGTCGAAAGATCTGGATGAATTTGACTTGGGTTCTCAAATAAAGTGCTATCTCTAAAGGAAGAATGAACCTAGAAAAGCTAATTTGCGGTTTTGTTTCACGGAACCTTTCATGTTCTTCATCACGCCCCATATCTCTTTCATACACTTATCGAATGTATAACGCCCCCAAGGAAATTTTTCATAAGCATTCAAATCATCAACAACTAGTAGAAGGAAGGAATCTATGTTTCCATCATATTTAGACTTTCCTTTTCATTACCTTGAATAAGAAATACAAGATAATAATCTTATTCTTGTCTATAGAACTCCTGCTTTTCATTTTATCCAACTTCTTTTCCTCTTCTTTGATTTCTACTCCTACACTCCTTCCAAACGTTCTTTCTACAAACTTCAAACCCCCAAAATCCTTTTAGTTGTTGGGATATTTTTGACAGTCAAATCTTGTTAACAACGTGTGCGTTTTCATGAAATATCTAATAGGCACTCAATTCACCACAAATCAGCACTCTCTTTCCATCTCCTTACAAGCTGTGCGAAGCAGAAGCATCCACATGTCTTGAATCATGTGGGTTGGCTACTTAGGCATGTGGAATATATGCTTAAATTGAGAATGTTTTCTAAACCAATTCAGTGCTCTTTCATGGAATACCTAACATGCATTCTATCCACATGCGCTGAAACATAGTTTTCAAGATCTCTCACTCTAACATCTATTAATGAGTTTTAATTATTCATGCCAGCAAGCTTCTTTATGATTTTCTCAAACTCTTTTTCCATCGTTTCCTTTAGTGAGACAAAAGATGCAACATTTACAGGTTCAGGGACTTCAGCTACATTCCAAGGGACGTCATCAACTTTCTCAGAGACTTAATCAACATTTCCAAGGACTTCATCAATATTCTCAAATTATTTTATGATTTTAAATCTTAAAATAATAGTTTTATGATTGTAACACTGAGATATTGTAACTCTATGTATAGATTATGATGTTTGAATGTATTTCACATCTTGGATGCACATTTCAAGAAGTTGTACCCGCATAGAAGGACTGACAAAGGATGTGGAAGCACAAGTTCACAAAAAGTTGTATGAAAGGTTTTCCATTGGAAGATATAAATGAAATGCTCAGAAGTATTAAGGTTAGAGTTTGTGAACTTACTTGGTAAGATTTGTATTTGTTACGAATTTGATGTTAAGTTAAATTAATTGATATTCAGAGGATATTACTAGTATCTTGGAACCAGACCTTGATGAGAAAGCTCTTTTGGCGTACATCATAGATGATGATGTTGATGATGGAATATGTTGTATTGAACCAATCGTTGATAGTTGATGAGAGCACCGAACCGTACAGAGGAAGAAGATATGGTGGAAAGATTTATACGAATTGGACTTGGGTTCTCGAAGTGTCTTTGAGAATGTTGATTAAGTCCATGAGAATGTTAATGAAGTCTCTGATAATGTTGATGAAGTCCCTGGGAATGTAGCTGAAGTCCCTGACACTGCAAATGTTGCATCTATTCTCTCACTAAAGGAAGTGATGGAAAAAGGGTTTGAGAAAATCATAGAGAAGCATGTTAGCATGGATAACAAAAACTCACTAATAGATGTGGGAGTGAGAGATCTTGAGAATTATGTGTCATTGCATGTGGATGGAGTGCCTATTAGGTATTCCATGAAAGAGCACTGAATTGGTTTAGAAAATATTCTCAATTTTAGTATCTATTCCACATGCCTAAGCATCCAAACCACAAGATTCAAGGCATGTGGATGCTTCTGCTTCGCACAGCTAGTGCGGAGATATAAAGGGAGTGCTGGTTTGTGGTGAATAGAATGTATATTAGGTATTCCATGAAAGAGTACGCGTTGTTAACCAGATTTTACTGTCATGAATACTCCAACATTTATAAGGATTTTGGGGATTTAAAGTTTGTAAAAAAATATTTGGAAGGAGTGTACAAATAAAAATCAAAGATGTGGAAGAGAAGCTGGATGAAATGAAGAGCAGGAGTTCTATAGATAGGAAGAAGTATCTTGTATTTCTTATGCAAGGTAGTGAAAGCAAAGTGTAAATCTGATGGAAACATATATTCCTTCCTACTAAGAGTTGTTGATGATTTGAATGCTTGTGAGAAATTTCTTTGGGGGCGTTATACATTCGATGAGTGTATGGAAGGGATTTGGGGCGTGATGAGGAACTTGTAAGGCTTAGTGAAACCAAAAGCGCAAATTAGTTTTTTTGGATTTTATTCTTCCTCTGAAGGTAGCTCTTTATAATTATTTAATGTTTTTAAGTCTTAAAATAATAGTTTTATGATTGTAACACTGAGATATTGTAACTCTATATATAGATTTTGGTATTTGAGTGTATGCCACATCTTGGACGCATATTTTGAGAAGTTGTACCCGCATAGAAAGATTGTCAAAGGATGTGCAAGCCCAAGTTCACCAATAGTTACATGAAAGGTTTTCCATTGGAAGACATAAATGTAGCGCTTGGAATTTTTAAGATTATAGTTTGTGAACTTACATGGTAATATTTGTATTTGTTACGAATTTGATGTTAAGTTAAATTAATTGATATTCAGAGGATATTACTAGTATCTTGGAACCAGACCTTGATGAGAAAGCTCTTTTGGCGTACATCATAGATGATGATGTTGATGATGAAATATGTTGTATTGAACCAATCGTTGATAGCTGATGAGAGCGTCTAACCATACAAATAAAGAAGATATTGTGAAAAGATTTATACGAATTGGACTTGATTCTCGAAGTGTCATTGAGAATGTTGATTAAGTCCTTGAGAATGTTAATGTAGTCTTTGAGAATGTTGATGAAGTCCCTAGGAATGTAGCTGAAGTCCCTAAATATGCAAATGTTGCATCTATTCTTTCACTAAAGGAAGCGATGGAAAAAGGGTTTGAGCAAATCATAGAGAACCTTGCTGGCATGGAACACAAAAACTCACTAATAGATGTGAGAGTGAGAGATATTGAAAAAATATGTGTTAGCACAACAAAACGAAGAAGTTTTCAAAGATATGCATGCTGGGACACCAAGGGATTTGCAATCAAGGGTAATTTTTCAATAATGTTTGTCTTTAATGGTACTAACTTGGAGTTATGTGTGGCAGGTAAAACGGATTTGAGACCAAATCCTTTTCAAGTGGCAGAAGATGATGTCATCATGCCAAGCACAATGAAAGAGCAGCTTGAACCGGAGCAGCTTGAACCGGAGCAGCTTGTAGCCGAGGAAGCTAAGAAGAAATGGATTAGCTCAACAACAACATTTGATCCGGAAATATTAAGAGGATCTCTCGAACTTTGGAGGTTGTATCAGGTCCACATTGGTCATGATACACGTTCGAGAAAGCTAGTGCTTTGCCATATGATCTACTTGCACTCTTTTTCCCTTATCTCGGTTTTGTCCCATTGGGTTTTCCGAGTAAGGTTTTTAATGAGGCTTGTGGCTCATATGTTCATCTTTGCCATTGCCTAGTTCTGATCCATCAAGGCCCATTTAGATGACATTTTGGGCGTCCCTATCTCTTATTTTTCTATTTATTTGAATTCAAACTTTCTCTTTTAATTCTGCATGGTCTTTGTGTGAGTTTACGAGGCATGTCTCGTAACTCTACACCATTTATGTTTCTTTTCCTTCTACTCTTCGTCTCCTTCTCTTTATATTCTGATCTGAACTCTTTGTATCAGTCATAAAACTTTTATTCTAAAACTCTTTTAACTTATTTGATCATTTCTTGCTTAAAGTGTCGGATCTTCATTCCTTCACACCCAGCAAGCCGATAGTCTAAGGATCAGTCATAGTCCTTAAGAAGTATCGCTCACTTCCACCCCGTAATCGAAGTATTGGGTCTTTACCCTCTCCTAGACAAGCTTGAAGTCTACAGGTCTTTCACAACCTTTGGAAGTTTCGCATCGATCCATAAAACTCATCAGACCATACTCGCCGTTCACATCATTTCATCACTTCCGCATCCATCATCTCTTCACTCTGAGCATCACATCCTCTTGGAGAGCATTCAGGGACGTGATCCTCACCAGGATCATATCAAGTGGTATCAGAGCAGATTCCACACCAGGTTGTGTCTTTTCAAATCGAACACACCCTTTCATATTCCGCAGATCATTTGAATCGATTCTGTCTGTCGATTGCTAGAATTTTCATAATCGTTTGGTGATAGATAAAATCGTGAAATCAGTTTCTAAAGAACCTATTAAGAGTCTAGTTTCTGTGAAAATTGATTTCAGAAATTTTTGGACACGATTTGATATTTTAATCTGACCGATCATCTTCAAGTGTTTTCGAGAAAAGGATTTCTGCGATTTTTAGTGTTTTGATTTTCATAAATCGGTTTTAATTGCTAAAATCGTGAGATTGGTTGGATCTGTTTTGAAAAAGAATCTAGTATTTTAGAAAACTGTTTCTAAAATTTTTGAACTTGTTTTGATAATTTATTCTGTTCGATCAAATCAAACAGTCGTTTAGGATTCTAGAAAGCTTGCTGAGTTTTTCTTTGTTGTGTTTCTTTGGGCATTTTTACTTGTTACTTGTTTGAATCTGAACAGGTACCATGGTGGGAACCAGCAATGGTGAAGAAGAATCGTCCAACTCCAATAAACAACTCTTTGATTCCTTTAGAGACATGATGGACAAAAGTATGGCAACCATGAGAGCAGAGCTGAGAGTTGAGCTAGAAAGATCCATCAATGACCGAAAAAGGAAGGAAAAAGAGCTTGATCCCAAGCCACCAGACAACACAAAGAGTTCAACATGGAGCAGACCATATCAAACTTCCCACACTCTTAAATCATCTGTTCAGTTTAATTCTTATCCTGATTCTGTTTCTAAAATTCAACTCTATTCTTTTTCAGGAAAAGAAAACTATCTAGAGTGGGAAAAAAACATGGACAACTGGTTTTGCTACAACAAGGTCTTGAAAAGAGCGAAGCTAGGTTTTGCAATTGAACAACTCACAGGAAGCGCTTATAAGTGGTGGCAGCAAGAAAGAGAAGACCGCAGATTCTACAAGAAGCCAACTATCACTTCTTGGGAAAGTTTAAAGGAGGTGCTATGGGAAAAGTATGCACCAAGGAGCAGGAACAAAAGCCACACTACTACAGAACATGGCAAAGCAACCAAGGACAACAACAAGCACTGGATAGAAATGTTTACAACTCAAATGGAGCAAGTGTTGAATGATCATTATAAAAGACTTCGTCAAAAGCATCAACAAAGGAAAGAACAAGAGGTATCGCAAAGAAAAGAAATTATGCTGCAAGAAAATGCTGAGAACAAGATGAAAGAGAATATGGAGATTCAACCATGTGAACCGAAGCAATGCCATAGTATGGAGCATGAGAATGACAAAGCTGAAGGAAGCACAAAGGAGAAGAATCCACATTTGATGTCAACCACTTCACAAGCTTGTCGAGCTCACTATGTTTCAAATATCACCATCTTCAAAGCTGAAATGTTACCAAACATCTTGCGTGGTACTCAAGTAAGTTTAGATTGCGAGTTTATTCTTTACTGGAATATTTCCACCTTCACTCGTAGTTTCAAGCAACCTGTTTTGAATGTTGAAGTTTCTAGTATAATACACTTGATTTTATCCGTAAGTGCCAAGGAAGATACATGAACCATAGATGTGTGCAAAGACATGCCATCAAACTCAGAGCTCATGACGTGTTCGCTAGCCAATAAAAGAAGTACAGAAGTCAGCAACACCCTCTTTAAAGAGCAAACTGAAAGCAAAACAGTGGAGCAATTCCCTATTTCAAAAATTCTTTAGAAGCTAAGTGTATTCTTTCTTCTACCCAATCTGATTATGTGCTTGAAAAACTAACGAGTTTAGAACCGGTGTATTCGAGTACTATTGTTTGTTTTTCATAGATCTTAGAAGAAGAATCACCAAAAACAATGCAAAGGAGTTTACCACTGATTAATGAATCGGAGCAGCCAACCAGCCTTGTACCAAAAAATGTCCTTATGCCATTTCCTTTTGACTACCCAAGAAAGCATTGTAAGGAAATTGATTTGGTTAGGACAGAACCTAATTTGTTTGTTATGGTTTCCGCTCAAGATGAAAAATGTTTTGGTTTGGAAAATGTGACAGAGTTTTGTGTTTCAAAATCCGTTTTTGACAAAATAATTCCAACTTTTGAAACATTCACGCTTGAAAAGTTCTTTGAGCTAAATAGTTTTATGTTTGAAGAATTTTGTGAACTTGACTCTTCTTTGAAAGTTTCTCTGTGTAGTGATGCATTTGAGCTGTTTAGAACGAAAACTGAAAATACATTGGTTAAAACTTTTTCTGAATTAAAACATGTGATTAAAAACGAGTTGTGTGATTCAAATTTGTTCAATGTGCTTTATAAACCAACTGTGAACAATCATGTTTTAGAATTTTCTACTTCAAGTATAATGCACTTGTTCTGTCCCATGACTGTCGAAAAAGGAACAGGAGACATGAAGAATCATAAGTACTTGAGAGAATTGACAATCAAAGAAAAGCCACCAGATTTGCATCAACTTCAATCCATTCGTGGAGCTAGAGAAGAATTCACATATTTTATTCAAATCAAGGAGGATCCACCATATAAATGCTAGCAAAAGACTTATCATTTTGGAATTAGGAACTGGAAGTACCTGAGGAAAACAACATCAATCACCCAAGGATGCTTCATTCCAAAACTCTATTTTGATAACAACTACATGATTATCTGTTCAATATTTTTCTTTGTGCTTAAACTGTTTCCGTTTGATGTAGGAGATCCTGCGTTCTTATAGTTCAAATCAACAATGGTCACCGAAGTAGCCAAAGAATCTTCAATGTTCAAAGATAAACCCCCGGATCCCGTACCATTCACTTTGATGATAATGATCACCGAACGCATCGAGAATCTTATCCAGGTAAGTAACTCTTTGACTCGACTAGTCTCTTATGATTCAAGAGCTGTGATTATGAGTTCAATACACCCAGAAAATGTTGAGAAAAGGATAGGATTATTCATACCATGTTTGGAACCGAACTCTTGTTTTAAGATGCTAGTAAACGAGGAACATGAAATGGATAATGCTTTAATCATAGCTGAAACTTGTTTATCTGTTTATTGTGTCCCCGCGACTGCAATAATGCACTTGATCTTTGCCAAAGGTGTTGTCTACATTGCAGGTATAAAAGAGGAGCCACCAGATTTAGAAGTGCTCTCGTCCAATAACTTTGTGCGGACTTGAATTGGAGTTGATTTGAAAAAGGAGCTGAACATGTTACAAATATCCGTTCTTGTGGAAATGGTTATGAAGTTGGAAGTTCTATCCAAAGCTCTCCAAAAAATGACTATGATGCTGAACCTCACTTGAAGCTTCACAACAAAAATGCCCAATCATTTAATCTTCAAGGTAAGTTTTCAATAATGTTTATCTTTAATGGTACTAACTTGGCGTTGTGTGGCAGGTAAAAAGGATTTGAGGCTAAATCCTTTTCAAGTGGGAGAAGATGATGTGATCATGCGAAACGCAATGAAGGAGCAGCTTGAACCGGAGCAGCTTGTAGCCGAGGAAGCTAAGAAGAAATGGATTAGCTCAACAACAACATTTGATCCGGAAATATTAAGAGGATCTCTCGAACTTTGGAGGTTGTATCAGGTCCACATTGGTCATGATACACGTTCGAGAAAGCTAGTGCATGGCCATATGATCTACTTGCACTCTTTTTCCCTTATCTCGGTTTTGTCCCATTGGGTTTTTCGAGTAAGGTTTTTAATGAGGCTTGTGGCTCATATGTTCATCTTTGCCATTGCCTAGTTCTGATCCATCAAGGCCCATTTAGATGACATTTTGGGCGTCTCTATCTCTTATTTTTCTATTTATTTGAATTCAAACTTTCTCTTTTAATTCTGCATGGGCTTTGTGTGAGTTTACGAGGCATGTCTCGTAACTCTACACCATTTATGTCTCGTAACTCTACACCATTTATGTCTCTTCTCCTTCTACTCTTCGCCTCCTTCTCTTTATATTCTGATCTGAACTCTTTGTATCAATCATAAAACTTAATTCTAAAAATCTTTTAACTTGTTTGATCATTTCTTGCTTAAAGTGTCGGGTCTTCATTCCTTCACACCTAGCAAGCCGATAGTCTAAGGATCAGTCATAGTCCTTAAGAAGTATCACTCACTTTCACCCCTTGTTTGAAGTATTGGGTCTTTACCCTCTCGTGGACAAGCTTGAAGTCTAAAGGTCTTTCACAACCTTTGGAAGTTTCACATTGATCCATAAAACTCATCAGACCATACTCGCCGTTCACATCATTTCATCACTTCCGCATCCATCATCTCTTCACTCCGACCATCAGAACCTCTTGGAGAGCATTCAGGGACGTGATCCTCACCAGGATAATATCAACTAACAAAGATAAAGAATTATCAAACATAAAGAGCCATAATTTAGAAAGTGAAATTTTTTACAAACAACCAGCAACTGGTTTTAGTGTCTGGAAATTTTACATGACATACATAATTAGAATATCTAAAAAAAAAATTACAACTGGATCTTCAGCCGCAGATTGTTTCTAAACATAGAGAGCCACATATTAAACCACATACTAGCACTTAGCCACATACTAAACCACATACTAACTCCTTCAGCCTACCTATCTCGCCTTCTTTCTGGACTAAGCGCTCCTCAAGGTCATCAATTTCAACACGCATTAGACGCATTGACTCATGAATCGACTCCAAAGCCAGATTAGCGTCACCTTCATATCGGAAAGTGTTTAGAACTGATTCTTTATGTTCTTCAAGTTGGATCCTTATGATTGTAAGCTCCTCATCAACTGCGTCATCCCACAACTTAGATAGCTGTTCTCTACCATCCTATGCATAATTCCTCACATAATTATATCACATACACTACACACACACATTCAAATTCGTGAGATAACCTTATCTCACTCATTGGGCATTTGTAATATTTTCTCCCTTGATTCTCGACAGTGGTAGACACTTCAAGTCAGAGAAATTTACCACATAAACAATGTGATGGAACACCATATTCACCATCCACTCTAGCGCAGCCACTATTAAAGACTGCCTTGATGATGCTTGCATGTGTATCGCTTATAAAAACTAATCCATTAACATCCGATATAACGATTTTCAGCATTTTGAAAAACCAGGTCCAACTAACATCATTCTCATTACCAATTACACCAAACTCAATGGAGGTAATGGTTGTGATTGGAATCCTGATATGTCGCAAAAACTAATATACCACCATATACAATTTGAAAAAAAGTTGCATCCACAACTATAACTTTCCTCATTGCCCTAAACCCTTCAATGCTAGCGCCCAAAGCGATAAATATGTATTTGAACTTCTTTTTTTGCATCCAATTCTACACTTGTTATTGTCCTATGATTGACCTTCTCTAACATGTACAAATAAGAATACAACATTTTCATGACTCTCTGCGAGCTTTAGATAGACTGTAACTCGATTTCAACTTCCCTAAAGTTTCATCTATCGCAATATTCGTGCAGATCTTATCTACTAATACCGAATAGGTTATCTCCTCCAAAGATTAGGTCTTAAGCGATATAGCTATATAGAATTTTTTGAAATCCAGTCATGCTCTTCTCAATAACCTCCATAATCAAAATGTATGTTTGTGTGGTTGTTCTTCTTCACCGCCTCCTGGAAATAGAATAAAAGAAAACACAATTACAAATTACACAAGTTGTCACAATAATACCATTTGTACTAATTGTCATATTATCTCTCAGTTATACCATTTGTACCATTTGTCATATCTCTGCAGATTTTCTTCAATTGGATTCTAATCGGGGATTCTAATTTACCTTAGATTCAACACGATTCAACAACTACATTCAAAAAAATACCAATCCAAAACCTAATCATCCCATTAAACATCATTACCAACAAAACGTGCATACCCAAACAAGCAATTTTCATATGAAATCCCTAAATTTGAAAAATCTTCAATCCTCTAAGAAGAACATAGAATGAACTTACTCTGTTTCAACAATGGAAAAGGAGAGAGGAGAAGAAACCAATTACAAAAACAGAGGAGGCACTGGAGGCGATGGCCGGTGAGATGGGCAGGGCGATCCGGTGTTGGAGAAATTACAAACAAATTTGATTTTTTTATTTATTGATTTTTTTTCTTGTTTTTTGTTTTTACTTTTAGTTATTAAAAACTAAAACTAGAATCTGACTCGCACATACGTGCGAAGTTATTTTTGTCAAATGAACTTATTTAATATTTAAATTTATGATATAATTTAATTGTAACATGTATATTTTCTAAACTAATCAAAACATTTCTAGCAGTTTGATTAGGGGTGTTAAATCGGATTTATATTCGGTTTTAGTTTGGCTTATTTCAATACATAATCTAGGCATATCTATTTTAAAACAGAAAACCATCTCGTCTAGCATCCATAAAAAATCTTACATCCCATAACAGTTTCTTTTTAATTAATTAATTATTCAGTAATTTTAACCAAAAAAATTTATCCGTTTGACAATATTATCATAAGAGATTAAGTAAGAGTTTTAAACGGGATATATGTATTTCCTGTTTGAATATTCATTTTTATTAAATTGATGAAAATTATCTAAAAAATTTTATAATGATCAAATATTCTCTAAATATTTTCAAAAATTACCCAAAATTTCTAAATTACCTGTCTTGATGTGGATTTTAACCCATCTTATTGTCAATTCTTACCAAAAATTAGTGAAAATTTGAAAACTGAATTTATAGTCGATTTCACACCGTTACCCAAAATATTTTCCCGTTTTTAATCAAAAATCGTTTGGAATAATTGTTACCCGAATTATCTGTTTCCGTCCCATACTCACTATTTTCTGTCCCAATATCAGAAATAGACTAATTTTAAAAATAACAAATTGATTCTGTTGAATAACAATATTAGAGTAATCAAAATTTAATTGTGGTTTTTGGTAGTATATGTAGTTAATAAAAAAAATTACTTAAAAACTTGAATAATATAGAAAAATCAAATTATATACATATGAAAATTGATTTAATATGATTTTTCTTGGGGCATTTATTTATTTTGTTTTGTCAAAAAGGGCATTTATGTTTATTTGACACTTTTTATAGATTTTATATATTATTAATATTTATAATATTTGAAACTAAGTATTTAAAATATTTTTATTTATTTTCTTCAATAAAATTATTGGTTTAATTAAAGATTCAGATAAAACGAATAAAATATTAAATTTGGATGCCTAATAACTGTTATAAAATCATATCAGATTTTGAATCATTTTGATCTTTTTTATAATATAACTTAGAACCATTGCTCAAATTTTTTAACTGATGTGGGACTTGGAAAACATATTTTTTTTATTGATTAAATAATATACCTTCGTTTCGAAAAATTCGATTACCAAAATATGTAGAAAAACTACATTTTTATTAACTATAAGTATTATATGCTAATTCAAATTAATTTGAAAATAAGATAAAATAAAGATGATGGAAGAATCATAATTTTAAATCTTAACCAAAACTTTCAAACATAATGACTTAAAATAAATAATATGTATAATTAGATATCAAATCTTAGTTTTTAAATTTTAATTAGTTAACAAATTTTTTTAAAAAATAATTTAATTTTCGTCCATCTATACTATTAAAAAAATAGCACAATTTGAAAGTAACATTTAAGTGCTAACAATTTTACATTAAAAAAGAAAAGAAAACAAAAATTCATTAATGGCAAAAATATCTTTGTATTTTAATATAATTTATGTATGCAAACAACATTTGGATAATATTAATAAACACAATTAAAAGATTAAATAATTTCATCATCATACATTTAATATATGCAATTAATATTAAGATTTTTTGCTGTCATTGGATTCGATTAATATTGATAAGCTGATCAAATTAATCCAAATTTGATGGTAGAAAGGTGAAAGAATTAGGTCAAAAGAGGTTTTTCTAATCATACATTCCCTTTTCTGATTTTTTTTTTCTAAATGCTGTTAATTTTGTTTTTAATTTATATTCTTGACCTCTTATTATACTTTTTCACTCTTTATCTTTTGATTGTCTTTTAAAAAATAAATACTAAAGTTGAATACTAGAGCTTAAAAACAATGATCATTACATTTATTTTAGGAAACTTTTGTGTCATGGGACGAAGTCAAGAAATTAGAATAGGTAAATTCAATTTCCAAATTCTCACCAAATAAAGATTTATTCGGGACATATTTTAGAAAATTCGTTTAAAAGTTTAGATTCACACTTTGCATCTAACGAACCATCGGCTTCCACTTCTCCGGCGATATGCTGCGATTATGGTCAATCGCGAAGGTCCGAATCGGTAAAGTTTCTTCTTCCGATTCGAGTTTATACAAAGACATTATCTTCAATGGAATTGGCAGACGACGATTCACGAGCACTGGCGGCGGCGAAAGAAGAAAAGTGATGAGCTTCGGTGACGGAAGCCATGGAGCTCTTGGACTATCATCATCTTCGATTCCAGGGATGGGAATGGACGCTTACGAGCCCACCGTTGTTCATAATTTACCTTCTGATATCTCCTTCATATCCGCCGGACATTACCATTCTCTTGCCGTTACATCTACCGGCGAGATTTGGGCTTGGGGTCGCAACGATGAAGGCCAACACGGTCGAAATGAGATTGATTCTAGGTAAAATTTCAAATTTTGCTAAATTGATTTCATCAAAAGTAGTGAGGGAACTTGAATTTAGTGATTAGTGAAGGCTTTGTGTTAATTAGTGTGACTAGTGATATCATTTGGAATTTGGTAGGTCTCTTATGTATGTATATGTTTATATGATTAGTAAATGTTCAAGAAGTGAACCAAAGAGAGTGGAAGGTTTAGATAATGTGAATGTTTTGTCGGCGTTTGCGTCTGGAGTTGTTTCAGCAGCTATTGGAGATGATGGTTCTTTATGGGTTTGGGGAAGGTCTAAAAGAGGACAACTTGGTCTTGGTAAAGGTATCATTGAAGCTCTAGTTCCTTCAAGAGTTAAAACTTTAGCAGCAGAACATGTCGTTAAGGTTTGGTACATGTTTGGATATTCAACTCTTTGTATAATCAGCTTTAAAATGCTTTAAAGTTAAAGGGTATTTCAATTTTGATAGGTATCGTTTGGTTGGGGGCATGCACTTGCGGTTACTGTTGATGGTAAAGTTTTTGGATGGGGTTATGTAGCTGATGGAAGAGTAGGGAATGTTGGACTTCCGCTTGAAGCGTCTTTGTTAGATTCGATTACAAGTGGGTCGATAAAGGATCAACGGGATGAAGATTTGAATCTTGAGGCAGCTGAAAAGAAGGTTTTGGATGCAATGCAGAAGGAGAACGATATGCCAATAGCTTGGGAGCCTTGTCTGGTTGAAGAAACACGTAACATGAAGGTAGCAGATATTGCATGCGGATCCGATCACTCCTTGATCCTTTGTGGTAAGTAAAAGAGAGTCTTTTATATTATGGGAGAGTATTCATTAAATAAAGATAATTAATTTTGGTTGTCTGATAGGTTTTTGCTGATTTCAGATGATGGCACACTTTTGAGCTCTGGTAGCAACGTCTATGGTCAGTTGGGTCGGTCCAAACAAGTCCTCGGAATGTCACCTGTTGATATAACTGAAACCCCGATCTCTATAGCAGCTGGTCTTGGTCATTCTTTAGCTATCTGCAACAGAAGTGAACCAAGGATTGTCTCATGGGGTTGGAACCGGAGTCGGCAGCTTGGTAGAGAAAAACCGGAAAACCTGCCGAGCGAAGTGGAGGGTTTTGATGGGGAAACTCCAGCTTCAGTATCAGCAGGACGTGTGCATTCCTTGTGTGTAACAGAGAAAGGAGAAGCTTGGGTTTGGGGTTGTGGAAAAAATGGTAGGCTTGGCTTAGGAAGCTCAAGCGATGAGCCTGAACCGATGTTGCTGGAGGATGTTGAGGGTTGTGTTCTTCAAGGAGTCGCCGGCTTTGACCACAGCTTGATCTTAGTGGCTGAATAGGTTCCACTCAGTGTTTAGATTCATATGATGATTGAAAAAACGAACATAACATTGACGTCATTGATGTGATCATGTGGATGACTTCGTGACTCCATCTGAAATTTTTTTAGAAAAACTGAGAACCAGGGAGATATAAATGGATATATATATATATATAGCAGATATTTGTAATTGAAAAATTAAGTTATTTGATCACATGTTTTTTTTTTTGTCGGCAACTTTCATTCAGTAAAAGACTTACACAGTATATTTTACAATAAAGTAACTATGCCAGCTCTTTGCAAGCTTAATCTGTACATTAGCTTCAGCTAAAAAAGTTCTAGGAACATAGATAAACATACACTCTTGCTGTCGCGAGCACATGCTATAAATGTTCTGAACTTCCGCCGTGATAGCTGCTGGGCACCAAATACTTTTGCGTGAACCAGTTATGTCTTTAAGAGAAGTATACAGATTCTGACAATCACCGATGAAGGTCACTCCATGATAGTTGAATTTGGTGATCTCTTGCACAACCATTTTGAGGGCAATTGCTTCCGCTTCCAATGGAGAACTTACAGACGGAATTGAAGATGTACCTTGTAGTATACAACTTCCATTTTTCTGGTGTAGTCTCCAAGCAATTCCAGCTGGTTGGTTTCTAGAAATCCACGAAGCATCTACAAAAAAAACATAAGATTTACAATTCATATAAATCTTCTCTGTTGCTAGTGGCCTCTGACCTGACTTGCCCTTGGTCTCGGAGATATCATCTGTGGCCGAGGCTTGTTTCCACAAGTTATGATCCGTTATAGATTTAGATATGATGCTAGAAACATGCTCTCTTTTGTTATTGAAAACAAGCAAATTCCTAGCCTTCCATATAATCCAACCCAGAAAAGGTAATAAAGAGTAGTCTTTTTTGTGCTTAGGAAGCAATTGCATTAGTCTACTTAAGTTCTGATCAAGCTCTTGAGTAAGAAGAATATCACCTAATGGGGTAGAAACTGGTGCTAACTCCTAGACTTCGCGAGCGACTCTGCATTGAAACATCATACGATTAACTGTTTCCAATGCTTCGCCACAAAGTAGACTAGTTGCATCAGCATGGATTCCTCTCTTATTAAGTTGTGTGACCACGGGAAGCCTATTGTGTACAACTTTCCACCAAAAAGATCTGATTTTTGGTGGAGAATTAAGTTTCCAAACAGCTCTGAACATGCTGCGCTTCTCCTCCGTTACCTCAAATGGCTTGTCTTGTTGCTGTTCTTTGTTGAGCTTGGATTGTAAATAATAACCCGTCTTCACAGTATATGCTCCATGTGTAGAAGGAAACCAAGAAACAAAGTCACTTACTGCAGTAGTGGATGGTCTAGTTTGAAGAATTAATGGAGTGTCTTGAGGATGAAGATGCTCTCTCAATTTAGCCTGATCCCACAAACGGGTTCCTGGAAGAAAAATATCAAAAACTCTTAGTTCAGAATGATAGCGATTTGGATTGGGCCTAGGAGAGGTTGGGTGCACAGCATTCAACCATTTATCCTTCCAGACATTGATTTGCTGACCAGTACCTACAGTCCCACTAAGGCCTTGTTGTAACAATTCTTGAGCTGCTATTATACCTTGAAGTATCTTCGCTGGAATACTTGGATGGGAGGTGGTATAAAGCTCTTGAAAATATTTTAGCACAATCTTTGGGAGGAGCTTCGAATCAACACAGGTTCTTCCATTGTCCTCCTCCAAAACAGTGATACGATTGATGGCTCTGCGTTGTTTTGTTTTCTCATGGAAAAACATTGTGTTCTTGTCTCCTGCCTTCAGCCAGTGCATCCCGCTCTTGACTTTCCACTATTGTTCTTCCTTTCTATACAACCTATGAAGTTGAGTCTTCCAATCTCCAATGGTATGATAATTTAACGGGGAAGAAGTATACTCATGATGCAATCCTTTTTGGAGATCCTCAATCTGCTTGGATGAATTTGAAGCTTCATTTTGTTTCCATTGTGCTAATGCAACACGACACTGAACTATAGTAGAGCCAAAAGCTTGAGGGGCTAAGCTCTGAAATTTCTGCTGCCAAGTAGATTTAACAACATTTTTGACTTGTTGGTTACTGTGCCAGCGATTATCATATTTAAAGAGGTTTTTGCCTTTCCATAAATTTGATATATCATGGTTTTAATGGTTTTAAGCCATGATATATGTACATAATCGAGTCTTTTATGTGTCTTTAGAGTCCTATTAGAGTCTTTTACAGGTTTACACACATTTGAGATTATTTAAACGTTCTGGAGCATTTTGGAGCATTGTAGATGAGAAGCTGAAGTTAGTGCCAATCAAGACAAGTGGTGTCGATCAACACCACCATGGGTGTCGATCGACACATGCCACATGCTGACACCATTCGCGGAAATTAACAAGTTTTGAAGATCTGCAACTTTACCCAGGAGTTTTATATATTTACAAAAGAGCATAAATCGTGTTTTAGACTATTAAGTAGGGTTTTTAGGTTTAGATTAGAGAAAGTTCACTTTTGCAAGGCAGTATTGGAGAGATTTAGAGGTTGGGGCTGATCTAATTACTTTGTGCACTTGAGAGAAGATTTCAAACCCTTGTTTTTGATTTCAATGAATATGTCTTAGTATATCCCTTGTTAGGTTCACGGATTCTCATTAGGGTTTTCATGGAATTGTAGATTGATCAACTGGTTAGGATTCATAACTTGATAGTTCTTCACTTAGGTTGTTCTTAAAGCTAGTTCTGACATGATCACCTATAATCTAGATCTTAAGTTGTTAAATTAGCACGACTGTGTGGTTTAAAATCTGACAAAACCTAGAGTGAGCAAATTAGATAAATGCAAAAGAATTTGGATTAGATAATTTTTGAACAAATCAAACTTGTACTTAACGCTTGTTTAAAATTTTAAGTCTCACAAAGAAATTTGGTTTCTTAGGTTTTAGGCATAGAGAATTCTCGCAACGAAAGTTGGTTAATTTTATACTTGTGATTTGAGTTCTAGACTGGTACTTAATTTGATCCTAGCTGGTTAATTAATTTGCATTACTTGAATTCCTGAGAAATTCCCTGGACTTGATGTTTTTTCCATTTGAATACAACAATCTTATTTACTGTTTTGCATTGTTTTAATTTATCTCTTGTCTAGCTTACCTTAATTCGAAAACGAAAAGATCTATTGTGAAATTTCAGAGTCTCTGTGGACTCGACCCCTTTATACTACATTTATGTGCACTTGCGGTGTAGCTCTAGGGATTTAAAACTCGAGCATATCAAGATTCTCCTTAGTGTGCAAGAGCAAAGGCCTATGATCCGATCCCATCCACCTGATAAGTTGAACATAAGCTCGCGGAAGGTTTCCATCCATTGTACATTTGCCATTGCTCTATCAATGTGCGATCGATTTATATGAGAGTATCTGGTGCCTTCCCAAGTAAATCTTCCTCCTATCTGGTGCATTGATCATTTCTCTAAAAACTTCAAAAGAACTTTCCAGCTGTGAAATACTACCTTCTTTTTCATCATTTGACTTGATGTCATTCAGATCACCTAACATGACCCTCGGAAAATCATAATATGCTCCATCCTCTGCTGCTTGTTTCAGCCATCGCCATAATAGTTGTCGAGAACGTAGGCTTATGAGGGAGTTGCGGACTGATACCTACTATGGAGGCACCGATCTGGTTGAAGAATACAATTGGAGAAAGCAGCTGGAGAAGAACTTCAACGCTTCTGGTGCCTGTTGGAGTAACGATTGGAGTTGGCAGTTCACTACTTGAAAGGTGAAGCTCAAGTGTGGTGGGAAGGTGTGGCACAAAGAGCACCCGCTTACTACATTATACATGGGAGACCCATCCCAGAAGAGTTCCAACACAAGTAGTTTCCTTAGGAAGCTCTGGATAGGCTTGAATCGGAGTACGAGTTTGAGTTTAGGTGATTAAGGAGGTTTTCTAGGAGAGACATGAATGATCATGGTATTGTTCGTAAGTTCCTAATGGGAATGAGGGTGGATCTCCGCACTCGTTTTCAAGTGAGGGGTTACAACCTGAGTGACCTTGTGGGATAATCATCCTCGATTAAAGAGGGTATCATAGAGGAAGCCAGGATCTCGAAGAACACTAATGCACGTGCAACTCGAGAGATGGAAAACTTGAAGCAAACTCATTACAAATACGCTGTTGAGGAGACACATTTTATGTATGTATATAATGAGTGTTGACTGGCCGGTGTCTTACCACATGTCTTTGGTATGGAAAGATGAAGCACATAAGGTCAAACTGTCCACAAATGGGAGGAGTATGTTTATCTTGCAACCAGTTGGGTCACTATGCAATGTCCTACACGGTGCCAGTTCCGCCATCACATATGATATATCATGGTTTCTAGCGGTTTTTAGCCATGATATACATAGTTTTTATCAAGTCTTTTTGGTGTTTTTCGAGTTTTTTAGAGTCTTTGCAGGTTCTTGCATGAGTTAGACCATTATGGAGCATTTGGAGGCTTTTGGAGTCAAATGGATCAAAGCAAATTTGAGGTGGAGTGATCGCAGAAGAATGGCCATATTTTTACCTCTGTGTCGACCGACACCAGTGCCAGAAACGCAGAAGGATGGTGGTGTCGACCGACGCCAAGGGTGGTGTCGATCGACACAGACACCAGGCACATAAAAAGATTTATAGAAGATTTTATTTTCGCCCAAAAATATCCAGAACCGCCTTGGCTCGTGTTTAGCTTTAAAAATAGGGTTTTGGCCGCTTGTTTAGGCCACATTTTTCTTTACGCTTGGATTCTATTCACAGACTTGGAGAGATTTTATTTTGAGAGATCTATTCTATTATATTCATGATGTTTCTTTCATTCACCATGTCTGAGTAGTTTGCTTGTTAGGTTTAGGGGTTTTCAAAGGTTTATGATGAATTGTTAGATTGTTAGATTTGTTAGGATTGAATCAATAGAGTTCTTCATCTAGATTGTGTTTATTGCTTATTCTAGCTTCGTGACCTAGAATCTGATCTTAATTGACTAGTTGACATGAAAGTATAATCGACTGCCTGAACTATCTTAGATGAGCAAAATAACTATTCGCAAAGAAATTTGGTTTAGGTATTTTGTGAACAATCGAACTTGATCATTAACGCTTGTCTAGATTGAGGAATTTGGCAAAGAAATTTGGAATTCTAGATTTAGACATAGATAATTTCTGCAGCGAAAGCTGGTTGATTTTACCATTGTGTTTCGAGTTCGTGAACGGTTTTTAATCATAATCCTGACAATTTATTTGTTCTGCAATTCTGAATTACCTGAGAAATTCTCTAATCTTAGCTTTTTCCTAATTGTTATATAACCCCATTTAATTGATTTGCTGTTTTTAATTACATTTTTTTTTGTTTAGCTTAATTCATAGACTGATAATCTATTGTGTGAACATGATTCTCTGTGAAATTCGACCTCTAAGTACTACAATCGATCACTTAATTTGAGAGAGTTGCTCTAGGGTTAATTTGACCATATTAACATCCGCTAGGAGCAGGGAACACAAGACTGCCATAAAAATGTTGGCATGCATTTTTTAGTTTGTACAGAATCAAACCCTCTTTGAGGCGTAACCAATCCAAGAGATCTACGTGATCAACTCTGTGACCCTTGTGCAATTCTCTCAAGTCTTAGTGGTAATTCTAAGGTTATAAGTTTTCATTGAATGTTCATAATGTCGTTTTTGCAAACGAATCAATTACCATATCGTGCGTAACACTCTAGGTATCGAATCACAAAGACAATGGATTAGCACACTATGATTATAAGGGCTCAAACTTAATATAAAACAATTAATTATTTGGTTTTGAAAACAAAATTTCAATTGTATAAATAAAAGCGGGAAAATACTTAAAAATGGTTTGAAAATTCGAATAAAAGAAGGGGAACTCTCGGGATAAAGGTAGACAATTAGGGGAATTGACTATCAACTAGTGGAGTTTCACTTTACTTCAATAAGCTAATCCTTCGATCTTATGTCTCTAATATTGACTAATCTACGTCTGTGGCATTAACCTGTTCCTTAATCACCTAATCATCATTAACTTCTGCTAGCAATTTAACAACCAATGAGCATTAATTATAAGCTTAACTAACCACAAAACATCCTAATCAACTTTTTATGTAGGCTAGAAATGTAAAGCTCTTAGTAATTTTGAGTTCGACATTTTATCGAACACCTTCTGGACATGAAATTGCCTAAGTCCTAAATTAACGAGATCAATGCTAATCTAGCCTTAATATCTCGTACTAAGAAAGGTTCTAACAAGTTCCAAGCCTCAACTCCACTAATTAATCATCAACCACCCTAAATCTACCTAACCCAAGAGTCCTTAAAAGACTACTCACAAATCAACATGAAAACACAAAACCACATGTTTGATCTTTAGTTTATCATGTTGCTAAGATGAATAGATGAAAGATTTTAAAAGAAAACAAACTTTGATAGATGAAAAATAGAAAGATTCATACAACTTCTTGAAAAAATGCTTAAAAGAGGCTAAGAGAATCTCTTAAAACATAACATAGCCTCTCTAATTATCATGTTGCTAAGATGAATAGATGAAAAATAGAAAGATTCATTAGAGAATCTCTTTGGTGCACACTTCACTCCATAAACCTATGAAACAAGAAAATATGTAAAACATGCACCTAAACACTAACATGAGATGCAAAATGAGATGAAACTAATGAGTAAATGTAATGTAAATAGCTATGAAAAGTCGGAATATCAAATGTTTAGTAATATCTTTTATATATTAAAAGAGAAATATTGGTGGCTTGGTGCTAATGTTCCAAACCATTTTTTCTCAACATTTTTATTTAACTAAATTAAATCAGATTAAAAAAGGTTATTCCATATGCCAAACACTCTTATTTAGATTAATTTCCTTATTCAGTTACTCTTTTTCCATATAGCAAACTTTAGATTTTTTCATGATAGCATTATGATCTGAATAAATTTTCTCCATAATTTATGGTCCTATGAAAAATAATTTCTCAACATTTTATTTAAATAAATCAAAACTGATTAAAAATTATTCCATATGCCAAACACTCTTATTTAGATTAATTTCCTTGTTCAGTTACTCTTATTCCATATACCAAACACTAGAATTTTTCATGATACCATATCTGAATATATTTTCTCCATAATTCATGGGCATAGAATAGATTTTCTCCATAATTCGAACATCAAATTTACATTGCACTAATAATTATCCATTTAAAATACATACATCAAAATGTCAACAAAATACATGCAACAGATATATAAATTCTATTATAACTAAAGTATATAAATTAAAGTATACAAATATTTTATCCTCTGCATAGCACAAGTTCTTACCTAGTTAGTACCATAAAACAAAACTTCAAAGGATATATATGATATGTCAACAAAAATCTTTTCCAGTCTGCTTTTCTTATTTTACTTAAACTTATTTGTTTTCTAAAACAGCAACAGTTCCTTTCATGTGGGATGTGAATGGGGTGAAATTGAAAGAACACTAATAACTTAAACGATTTAGATAGTGAAAAGTAGAAAGTAATAGTTAGAGAAAATATCCATAAAGTCGTTGAAAATTTTACTCTTATTTTGTTTCTATGCTTTATTGCATGATTGGTACAAGGAAAACATTTCCCCACTTCATTTTCACTATTTGGTTAACCAGTCACAACCATGATACAAAAGCTTGGTCGAAATAAACGGTGCTAACCACATATTTTTTCACAAAGACCTTGACTTTTGTGTGCTAAAAGTAAACAAACGATAGTGATCACTCATGTCCACATTATCACCAAGTGGGACTTCAACATTTCAAACGATAGTGATATACAATTATATTTCTTGTTGAACTTGTTTTTTTTGTTTCTTATAAACAAGTTCCACATTGTGTTTGAGTTTCTTTCATTAGGTTGTTAATCTTATTTACAATGAAAGGGAAGCTTTTCTTGGGAAAATACTTGATATGGGTGATGTTACTGTTGGGGCAGTTATATAGATACAAAAGCTGTATTGTGAAAGAAAGGAACGCTTTGTTGGAGCTCAAAACATACCTGGTCTCAATTAGTGAAGATGGAGAATCCGACTATGTTCTCCCATCTTGGACTAATGACACGAAGAGTGATTGCTGCCGGTGGGAGGAACTTAAGTGTAATCTTACAAGCGGACGGGTGATCAGGATTGCCTTTGGTGGGCTGTACCTCAAAGAAAGTCCTCTGCTAAATCTCTCTTTGCTGCATCCGTTTGAAGAGGTCCGAAGTCTGAACTTAAGTGGCTATGGATTTAGTGGCTTGTTTGATGATGTGGAAGGTACACCAGGTTTTTCTTAGTGATTGGTTTTAACATTTTTTGTATTGCCACTTTGTGGAATAATTCTTAGTTTATTGGTATTAATTTCATAGCTTAGATTTTCTCTGTTTCTGCATTTACATGTTGCAATGACATTAGACCTTATCTTTACATGCTCGTCCCACTTGCACAGAGTTCGTCTCTCATAATCTCCATTTCCACGCAATATTATAATAAGTGATTCAAGTGAGTTATGTTATCATTATATGCTTAGCAAGATTCTCGTTTGCAGGTTATAAAGGTCTAAGGAAATTAAGAAACCTGGAGTTTCTGGATTTCACTTTAAACGAATTCAACAATAACATCTTTCCCTTTCTCAATGCTGCTACGTCACTTACAACTCTTTTTCTCCGGGATAACAAGATGGAAGGCACTTTACCTGGTAAAACCGTGTTTTTCCAGTCCTAACTTGCATTACCTAGTTTTGTATGATGTATCTTTTGTTAGATTCAATTTATAGTTTTACTAATTTCTTTATATGCCTTAGGTTCAGTTTGAATCATTCTTATATTCTCCTGAATTTTCTTTCAGAACTAAAAGATTTGACAAACTTGGAACTGCTGGACCTGAGTAATAACAGATTTAATGGTTCCATACCGGTACAAGGTTAGTTTGTGTCTCAATGCTTGCCTTCCTTTTAAACAGCTCCTTTATATGATATTTTTCATTGGGAAAAAACGTCAAAAAAAAGCTTCAACTTTCAAATTGTGGACGTTTAAATCCTCAATTTTCGAAATGTCATTTAAATGTCTAACTTTTCGTTAACTTCATGATTAAATGGTTAGCTTATGTTGACTATACCATTTGAGACACGGTGTTAAATTGAGTAATGGAGCATGTTAACAGGGTTAAAGCTTCTGTTAGCAGTTTCTGTTTAATCAAAACAACGCCATTTCCCTCTTACTAAAAAACCTTAATTTTTAAATTGTTGACGTTTAAATCCTCAACTTAAAAATTTGAAAGTTTAAATGCCAAGTTTTCGTTGACTTCATGATTAAATTGTTAATTTATGTTGACTATACCATTTTAGGCACGATGTTAAATTGAGGGACGGCGCACGTTTACGGGGTTAAAGCTTTAACATTTTTTTATCGGTTACTTGACTTTCCAATGAGTATTCAGAAAAAAAATTAATCGGTTATTACCAATGCTTAGCGATATTAAACCGATAACTAATAGAAGAAAGAGAAGATGAATGATAAATAGTCGCTGGAACATTGGTCGTTTTGATTAAACGGAAGCTGCTAATAGATAATTTAATCACGTAAATGTGTTCCATCTCTCGATTTAGCGTTGTGCCTAAAATGGCATAGTAAACATAAGTTAATCATTTAATCATGAAATCAATGAAAACTTAGACATTTAAACGTCGATATTTTGAAAGTTGAAGATTTAAACGTCTACAATTTAAAAGTTTTAAGTTTTTTTTAGTAAGACATAAAATACATTTTTTTGATTAAGGTCCTCATTTTCTTATGTAATGTTTCTACCTTTGTATGTCATTGTCTTGTGGCAGAGTTATCTGCCCTGAAGAAGCTAAAAGTTCTGGATCTGAGTGATAATGAGTTTTCTGGCTCAATGGAATTACAAGGCAAGTTTTCGTCAAATATTTAACTTTTCTATAAAGAATCGGGGTGAAATCATTTTAATTCAGTGGCTAAACCTCCGCATATGA
Organism: Cardamine occulta; assembly: GCA_028015245.1. Taxonomy (NCBI): domain Eukaryota; kingdom Viridiplantae; phylum Streptophyta; class Magnoliopsida; order Brassicales; family Brassicaceae; genus Cardamine; species Cardamine occulta. The sequence continues at coordinate 9,151,190 of CM051384.1, forward strand.
TCATTGTAGGGATTTGTGAATTGAAGAATATGCAAGAGATCGATATCAGTAAAAACAAATTAGTAAGTCAGTTTCCTTTATGCTTAACTAGCTTGAGTGGACTTAGAGTTCTTGATCTATCATCAAACCAATTGACTGGGATGGTACCATCTGATCTTGATAGACTTGAATCCCTTCAGTACTTATCGCTGTTTGGTAACAACTTTGAAGGCCTCTTCTCGTTTGGTACGCTCACCAACCTCTCAGAACTTAAGGTGTTCAAACTGTTTTCAAAATCTAACTTACTTCAAGTAGTGTTTGAAAGCTCTTGGAAGCCAAAATTTCAGTTGAGTATTATTGTATTACGATCTTGCAACTTGGAGAAGGTTCCTCATTTTCTCCTACACCAAACGGATTTGTGTCAAGTTGATCTCTCGGAAAATAAAATTTCTGGAAAGTTTCCTTCATGGTTGTTGGAGAACAATAAGAAACTCGAGGTTTTGCTTCTACAGAATAATTCTCTTACGAGATTTCAGCTACCGAAATCTTCTCATAACCTGATTTTCCTAGATGTGTCAGTTAATGAATTCAATCATCTGCTTCCAGCAAACATTGGGTGGATACTTCCTCATTTACGGGTATATGAATGTAGCGAATAACGGTTTTCAAGGAAATCTGCCATCTTCTCTTGGTAACATGGAAGAGATTGAATATCTAGATCTATCTCACAACAGTTTCCAGGGGAAGTTACCAAGAAGTGTTGCAAAGGGTTGTTATTCCATGACAACTTTGAAGTTGTCACATAACAAATTACGTGGAGACATTTTTCAAGAGTCGGTACATTTTACGGATATAACTGTGTTGTCTATGGATAAATATCAGTTTACGGGAAAGATTGGACAAGGTTTGAGAAGCTTAGGATACTTGTATATGCTTGACATTTCGAACAACAATCTCACAGGTGTTATTCCAAGTTGGTTTGATGAACTTCCATCCTTATCTGCACTACTGCTATCAAACAACTTGTTGGAAGGTGAGATACCAATATCTTTGTTCAACGTGCTTAGTTGATATGATTATGGCCAGCAAGGATGAGGAACCTATGCAACATGGAGACGCCAAAGAGGAGCAAAGGCAGCAGCTTGAACCGGAGCTACAAGGAGCTGAAGATTTATGCATTTCTCCGGGTCCTATCACTCGGTCTAAACAAAAGAAGCTCAAGACCACTTTGCAACATCTCCTCAACACCATCTCGGGCAGTTTGGTGTGTGCTAATCCAGCCACATTGGTTGTGATACAAGCCACCTAAACATTTATCAAGAGAGGTGATATGACTTATACTCTTTTTCCCTTCATTTGGTTTTGTCCCAATGGGTTTTCCAAATAAGGTTTTTAATGAGGTAAGCCATATCACTCACTCATCAGCCTCTTGATAAAGCTTAAGCCCATTTCTATCTCCTATCCAAGTGAAGCACAGCCCAAGTCCAATAAGAGTTCAGCCGAAATCTTGAAGAACATGAAGAGTTATTTTCTTGTCAACTTTGGTTTTTAATGTTTGTAATTTTCGAGATTTCTCCTTTACTCTCTTGTTGATTTAAACTCATGTAAGGCTTCATTTTCTAATTATCAAACATCTTTTCATATTCTTAAACTCTCTGAAACTTGTTTGTTCATCCTTGCTTAAAGTGATCGGATCTTCATCCTCACACCAAGTAAGCCGAAAGTCTTAGGATCTTTCACACTCCTAGGAAGTTTCATCTCGATCCACCCCTTGTTCACCTCGTCTAGGGTCTTCACCCACGTCCAGAGCAAGCCTGAAAGTCCAAAGGATCTCCATCCCTTTGGAAGTTTCGCAACAATCCCCCAAAGACTCATCGGATCCACTCTTGTTCTTCACCTTTCATCTCTTCCGCATCACTCACCTTGTCACCAATCATCACAACCTCTTGGAGAAGCATTCAGGGACTTGATCCTCACCTAGGATCATATCAAGTGGTATCAGAGCTGACTCCACGCCAGGTTGTATCTCTTCCGATCTGATATACCTTTTCATATCCCGATCTGTGTTTATCTGCTGACTGTTGGAATTTTGATAAATTCATCTTGTCTGATAAAATCGTGAGATCTGTTGAATCTGCTTCAAAAAAGAATCTAGTATTTGTTAAAATTGATTCTAGAATTTTTGAGCATGTTTTGATAATTTTCCGAACCTGATTTAGTCGAACAGTCACATTTAGAGGTTATCAGAATTTGAACAGTTATTGTCGTATAACTTGCTAGAATTGTTTAAAATCATTGGTTAATCCTAAAATAGTGAAACTTGTTGCATTGAAACCATGATTAAGTCTAGTATTTGTTAAAATTGTCTCTGGAATTTTTGAACGTGATTTGATATTTTATTCTGTTCGATCAAGTCAAACAGTCGTTTAGGATTCTAGAAAAGTTTCTGAGTTTTCTTTGTTGTGTTTCTTTGGGCATTTTTACTTGTTACTTGTTTGAATCTGAACAGGTACCATGGTGGGAACCAGCACTGGTGAAGAGGAATCGTCAAACTCCAACAAAGAACTCCTTGATTCCTTAAGAGCCATAATGGATGAAAGTATGGCAACCATGAGAGCTGAATTAGAAAAATCAAGAAGAGCACGGAAGGAACAAGAGCTTAAACCAAAGCCACCAGACAACACATTGAGAACAACTTGGAGCAGCCCACATAAAATCTCTCTTACTCCAAAATCCAAATATGTGCTTTGTTCTGAATATCATTCGGCGAATGAACTCTTTAAATTTTCAGGAAAAAGAAGCTACCTAGAGTGGGAAACAAATATGGAAGATTGGTTTTACTATAACCACATCCCAAGAGAAAAGAGGATAACCCATGCAATTCGCCAACTCACAGGAGAAGCTTATCAATGGTGGATACGAAAGGTTGATGATCGCTGGAATTACAAGGAGCCCCCTATCACCTCGTGGAGAGATCTTAAGGAACTAATGAGGAATAAGTATGCACGAAAGATTTTAGTACGAAAAGAAGCTTACCGCCCTCAGCCAAAAGAAGTGTCCAAGGCCGTTCTAAATGAGGAAATGGAGGCTAAGTTAACATCTCAACCCAAGAAGGCCACTGAACAAGTCGTGGTTCACAAGCAAAGCCTAAATCCATCACTTGACTCAAGCGGTGAACCAAAGCAATGTAAGTCCTCTAATCTTTCAAAATCCAAGGAAGTTACTTGTTATGATTCTCGTAAGAAAGGAAATTTTGCTGCCACTTGCCTTGAAGAACACGAGCTAAATATCACTTCATTAGGATCAAAACTGAGCTCACAAAACTCAAGTAGTGAAGTAGTTAATCAAGGTTTAGAAACTTCCATTTCCTGTGTGATGCACTTGTTCTTGTCAAAGGATGTTGATTCAGGCCATACTATGGAGCATGAGGATGAAAAAGCTGAGGAAAGCACAAAAGTGAAGAATCATCATGCGGTGTCAACCCATTCACAAGCTTGCCGAGCTGAAATGTTTGGTAACCTCTTACAAGGTACTCAGGTAAGTTTAGCTTAAGTAGTTTATTCGATATTGGAATAATTTTATTTTCACTCGTAGCTTCAAACAACCTGTTTTGAATGTTGAAATTTTAAGTATAATACACTTGATTTTTCCCTTAAGTACCAAGAAAGATACAGGTACCTTAGATGTGTGCAATGGCTTAGGCGGAATCACATCCACACAGAGCTTAACAATGGATCCATCAGAGAGAGTAACAAGAATTGAACACATCATTGTGATCAAGGAGAAACCACCAGATGCCCCACCACAAATAAAAACCCGAGGTAATTATCTAGACTCTCAAAACGAATGAAAGCTAACTTACTTTCTCTTGGTGCAGATTGTACAATGGTGAGTTCAAAATTTTTTCAAGAAGATAAGACTACTCTTGTGCCATTGCCGGTTCATGAGTTTTATCTTGACAAAATCAAACCCAAAGAAAATCAAGAGCAAGATAAGAAATCTAATCTTTTTGCTAGGATTAGTAAGGTTAATAATGCTGAATATTTTGATCATAAAATATTTGTCTCTTTGGATAAATTCTCTTGTGTATCTAACCTTGCACCGGTGCCACCGAGTGAGCTTAACAATTTTTTGCAGGACTTGTCTTTAGGAAACAACTCACGGAAGCTTCCCTTTGATAACTTCCACGACTACAGTGTGATCCTGAGATATGATAATAAGATTCTTGTTAAATTCAAAGATGAACCACCAGATGCATTGCCTATGCTCAGAGATAAAGAACTTGAACTCGACACGGTAAGTATCTTTGTTCCCAAGAATCATTTTATCCCTGATCACGCAGATATAATTCACTTGTCTCTGTCACAAGGGCCAAACAAAGGTTTTAGGGTAGTCTTGAAACATACAAGAAGAAGTGAAAAGAGAGAGGACATAAAGAGAGAGGAAGACCTCGACGTCACGACTAAGGAGCAGCCAGAAAAGGAGAAAGTATCCAATGAGTTAACTTGTGAACACAAACATGTGAGTTCTTCAAAATCTTTTAATAGTACTGGTAAGGACAAGAGAGCATTCATTCTTAAACCACCTGTGCGTACGTTTATGTATAAAGAAACTCTTATGAGTTTCACTAACCTTGCACCGGTGCTGCCGAGTAAGAAACCTTGTCATTTTCAGGACTTCGAAGTTGTATCCCCTAAATACGACTCAGGAATTGTCTCACTAATCTGTGGGAAGGAGAATCATATCGTCTTTGATCCAGGAGCACCCGTTGAAGCATTTCCTTATGACATGGGAAACAAGATAGGTAAGGAAATTGTTGTGCCTGATGCAACAGTTCAAAGGTATGCATTTCTTTTTGTTCCTAAATCTAAGTTGCTAGAATATGAACACATCAAAGAGATTTATATGTCAACTGTTGATTTTAAAGATGTGATTCATTATTGTGAGAAATTTGAGCATAATAAATTCTTTAGGCATGGAGGATTTTTGTTTGATAAAATGTGTGAACCTAATAGAAATTATGTGCTCATAGATATTGCTAATTTCTCTAATTTTGCTAGTGCTTCACCCAATGCTGAATTATTCTTTGGAGAAATTGTTTGTTATGATAGCATTCTGAATTTTAATAAACACTTAGACGATCATATTGAACCTTTGAAATCTGTTTTAGATGATCTAAGTAATAAATTGTGTGCTAGTCGGAATGACTATATTCTTTGCACCTATGATCTCTTGTCTCGAGTCTTTGTTGTGAGGATACAGGATATACAGGATGGAGAGCTAAATTTTCATGCACCTAGGACGTGGCTCTACCATGTTTGGCTTAAGAAAACTGTTGTTCAAATTGTTCTTAAACCAAAGGAGCGTTTGCAAGACATAGAGCATCAAAAGCCAGCAAACGAAGAGGAGAATATTAAGAACTTTGAGATTGGTTACCAGTTTTGGATTCAGTATGAAGGAGAAACGTTTTGCAGACCAAGAGGAGTTCAAACTAATGCAAGAAGGATATTGTTCACTTCGAGTCATAGAACAGATCCATTCCTACAAAATCTGCTTGCAAGGTGAGTATATTCCGACTTACTTCAAATATTCTAATTTAATCTTTTTCCTTGCAGATTGTTCGGATTTGAGGATGGATAGCATGGATAGCTTGGAGCTTGGAACTAATCAACAGCTTAAACCTGAGGAGCTGGGAGCTAAAGAACAACTAGACAACGCCTACCAGCTTGATCTCCAAGGTAAGTACCATGTAAGTCCGAGTTTTAATATTACTGATTTGGTTCCTTATTTTGCAGAAGAAACAGATTTGAGGTCAAATCCTTTTCAAGAGGGAGAGGATGATATGATTATGGCCAGCAAGGATGAGGAACCTATGCAACATGGAGACGCCAAAGAGGAGCAAAGGCAGCAGCTTGAACCGGAGCTACAAGGAGCTGAAGATTTATGCATTTCTCCGGGTCCTATCACTCGGTCTAAACAAAAGAAGCTCAAGACCACTTTGCAACATCTCCTCAACACCATCTCGGGCAGTTTGGTGTGTGCTAATCCAGCCACATTGGTTGTGATACAAGCCACCTAAACATTTATCAAGAGAGGTGATATGACTTATACTCTTTTTCCTTCATTTGGTTTTTGTCCCAATGGGTTTTCCAAATAAGGTTTTTAATGAGGTAAGCCATATCACTCACTCATCAGCCTCTTGATAAAGCTTAAGCCCATTTCTATCTCCTATCCAAGTGAAGCACAGCCCAAGTCCAATAAGAGTTCAGCGAAATCTTGAAGAACATGAAGAGTTATTTTCTTGTCAACTTTGGTTTTTAATGTTTGTAATTTTCGAGATTTCTCCTTTACTCTCTTGTTGATTTAAACTCATGTAAGGCTTCATTTTCTAATTATCAAACATCTTTTCATATTCTTAAACTCTCTGAAACTTGTTTGTTCATCCTTGCTTAAAGTGATCGGATCTTCATCCTCACACCAAGTAAGCCGAAAGTCTTAGGATCTTTCACACTCCTAGGAAGTTTCATCTCGATCCACCCCTTGTTCACCTCGTCTAGGGTCTTCACCCACGTCCAGAGCAAGCCTGAAAGTCCAAAGGATCTCCATCCCTTTGGAAGTTTCTAACAATCCCCAAAGACTCATCGGATCCACTCTTGTTCTTCACCTTTCATCTCTTCCGCATCACTCACCTTGTCACCAATCATCACAACCTCTTGGAGAAGCATTCAGGGACTTGATCCTCACCTAGGATCATATCATTAGTCTTCAGATATTGGACCTCTCCGCAAACATTTTATCCGGGGACATACCTCCACATGTCTATTCGAGAACTCCGATAGTGTTACTCCTAAAAGATAATAATTATCTGGGGTTATTCCAAACACATTGCTAGGAAATATCACCATACTTGATCTGAGAAATAACACATTGTCTGGGAATATTCCGCAGTTCACCAACACCCAAATCATCAGTATACTTCTTCTTCGGGGGAATAATTTAACTGGATGCATCCCCCGCCAGTTGTGTGGCCTCAGAAGCATCCATCTTCTTGATCTTGCTAACAACAGATTGAATGGATCCATACCTTCATGTCTGAGCAATACATCATTTGGTTCGGAGAAAGATGCTACATTCTATGGTTATGATACTGGTGTTACTTCTTCTTCCGCAGAAAATAACCGAATATATTTCAAATCTCTGCTTGTGCTAGATCCATTTAGTATGGAATACGACGCTGACACCCAGACGAAAATTGAATTTGCAACAAAACACAGATATGATGCCTACATGGGTGGAAATCTGAAATTGTTATTTGGAATGGATCTCTCAGAAAATGGGCTAAGTGGTGAAATCCCAGTTGATCTTGGCGGTCTTCTAGAACTACAATCTCTCAATCTTTCTCACAACAACTTAACAGGAGTGATACCAGAAAGCTTTTCAAGACTGAAGAATGTGGAAATCCTTGACCTTTCTTTCAACAAATTACAAGGCCGGATCCCACCACAATTAACAAATCTGAGCAGCCTAGCTGTGTTCAAGGTCTCATACAACAACTTATCGGGATTCATTCCATATGAAAGACAGTTTAACACATTTGATAGGCAAAGCTACTTAGGTAATCCTCTTCTCTGTGGACAACCAACCAACACAAGCTGCAACAACAATAACTTTCAAGAAGCAGATAATAAATCGGAAGTTGATGACTCTTTTATTGACATGATGTCTTTCTATTGGAGTTTTGCTGCAGCTTATGTGACAATACTTCTTGGAATATTTGCATCTCTCTCATTTGATTCTCCTTGGAGCAGAGCTTGGTTCTACATCGTCGATGCTTTCATCTTCAAGGTTAGGAATCTGTTATGGTAAAAACAATGTGGATGACAAATGCTTCTTAAGTGCTAGTTTCCTTGTCTTCCACCATCTGGTTCTTCCCAAACCTCCTGCTTTGTTTCATAAAACCAGAACATGACTTATGTCTGGATCCTATGTATTGTCTTTGTATTAAAATATATGTAATGCCTCAAACATATCTTGGAGCTGGTTTGGTGGTTAGTTAAATACATAATCTAATGAAATACAAGAACTAAAAATACATGAAACAATCTCAAAGTATAAAAGAGTACGCAGACTCAAAAATAGAAAAAAGAGATAGTAAATACAGAGAACTTGTCGTTAGTTCTCTTTCTTCTTTTACAGCTTTTTTTCAAGTAGCCATCTCAAGAACTTCAGTAATTACGTAACAAACCATATGATTATTATCCTGCTGTAGAATACGGAAGAACCAAAAACGAACATATGAGCATAAGGATCAGTCAAACAAAAAATGACTAGAGTAAAACATAGAACCCAATGAAAGAGTTAGAGAAATAATGTTAGGGTACTCTTACCTTTATGAGAAGGGTAGGGTACTTTTACCTTTTCCTGCTTTGGTGATCTCTTACGTTGTTTTCGTGATCTACTATTTCTTTTATATGCTTCTCCTATATTTGAGAATTTTGCAAGAATTCGGTTATGGCTCATTGGGAGACATTACTAAACTCGTTAACTAAAAGATGACAGTTTTTTTTAATAACAATTATCTTACTCTTTCCTCGTTGATATCTTCATCTTCATCCCAGACTTGTGGAGGACTAAAGAAGTTGAAGAAGCTTTCACAATCTTCGGTTTTGGTGACTGGTTTAGCGTTCTTTGCACCCTTCTTACGCTTCTTCCTATGAATCTTCGGAGTTAGACACTTTCCAGGATACCAGTCAATTTCTGTCCTGAATGAAGGGAAAGAATAAGAATCATTTTGCAGCATATGTGAAGACACTTTTCTACTGCGCACTGCAATCAGCTAAGTAGAATATACTTAAAAGTAGACAACATTTTCAGGAGAGGATAAGTAGTTTCCCCCATAGCCTTCTCAAGCAGTGGCTCATCTTCATCAATTATATGATAAGACTTTGTCAAGACAGTGTGTTTGAAAAATGAATTCCAGACAAATAAAAACTCAAGTTTGAATCCTTTAGGCTCTTCAATCTTACACCACTTAATATCTTTAAGATATTTGAGAGCCCTTTCATCAAGTTCTGTGACCTGACATGAAAGATACTAAGCTATGCTCATTTCCCATGGCTATGGTTGGAGTGTAAATAAAATGAACACCAAAACTGCATGTAGGCTACCTCTGTGGAAGTAACATCATTATTTTTTGGGGGTGTCAACCAGAAACTTGGAACACCTTTCTCCGCCATGAAATGCATTGAAACATGTTATATTGTTTTTGTCTTTCCAAAACGATTACAAACAAACAACGAAGACCTTGCCTTCTGCAGTTTTTTCCTCTCCTTTGTCCATCTTCGTGTCCTCTAGAGCCAGTTCGACTATAGTGGTTCCGTTCACAATCTCATAACTCTGTGCATTACAAGATGTCTAGTATAATTCATGAGGAACTTTAAGATACATATACAACTAACGCTGCTGCAGATAAGTAAACATAAGCAAAAAAAGAGTATACACAGATCCCATAGACTTTCATTGCTTTGGATTTAGCTAAATGGTTTGCAATTTAACAGATGAACTAACACGATCTCACAGAAAATAAAAACTTCTTAGTAACAATTACCTTGCTGTACAAAGGCTGATACAAGAACTTTGCCTTTAGCTCATCATGTTGGCCCTGCGGGGAAAGAAGTCACTAGTAATCAAAACGCAACACCTTACTTTGAAACTTTTCATTCACATAAGAAAAATAGCACAGTACAAGAGTACTCCATTGAGCAATACAGCACACATAGCTTAGGAAAATTTAAAGGAAATTTCTCAAAATATATAACTCTCAAGGCATCAACACGATTTTTCACTATAAGAGTAAGATTCTCAAGCTCATGATTAGAACTTTGACCAGCGAGATTCTGCAGCTTGTTCTGTGAACAAACTCAACAAATTCTCAAGCCCATAAACACTCATTCTAAAGAAAGAAGGAATGAAAATGAAACCTAAACACCAAACACCAAGGCTCACCTTATCTTTTATATGATAAAGCACAAGTCATTTGGCTAATTATATTCTGACATGTGGCAAGTTTCTCAAAAAAAAATTAATAATGTCAAACACAAATCTATTTATCAATAAAAATGAAGGAGACAAAAATAAAGAGAAATGCCCTAGAATGCCACTAAGGTTACCTTCAATCGAAAGATATTACGCTATTATAGCATTAAAAATCTGCTTTATCACTCCAATGGAACTGCAAAGTAGGTGGCATTATAACGTGATTTCATTATTTGCTACAGTGTTACACCATATTTGGTGTAATACTATAGCAACGACAAATTTTTTTATTTTTTTACATTATGGATTAAACTATGAGTTTTCAACTATATTAGATTAAGTATACTTTATATTATTATTTAAGAATGTACTGAAGTTTTTTTGAATAAAAATAAAATATATCATTATTATTTTTGTGGGTTTTTAATTTAATAAAATGAATATTAATATGTAAAAAAATATCAAAATTAATATTTAAATTGAATTTAATATCACACAATAAACTTCAATTAAAACATTACTAACATAAAATTACAAAATTAAAATCACACAAACATAAAAACTAAAAACAACAAAATAGATTTAAAAACATAGTAAGAACTTAAATAATAATCTGATTGGCGAGAAAATTAGTTCCTAATCCGCTAATATAATCATAATACGGGGTATAATATTCTGGATCATTTTGCTCTTTGGTCTTCACCTTGAAATTGGTTTTCTTGCGATTGGTCTCCTTGATATTGAGATTCTTGATATTGAGATCCATGATATTGGGATTGTGAACCGCCACCGTGTTCTTCGTATTGGTTCGTTTGAGCCTTTTCTCTCCAAAGTCTTTTTCTTTCCATTTCAGTATAAGCACGAGACGCGCTGGATCAGCTATAGAACTCAAATCCGCGAACACTATTTTATGCTCTTGTTTCATTTTTGCTACCTCGATCTTCTGTCTTTGAATTTTATTTCTTTCAGAAGAGCTTTTATTACTAGATTTGATAAGTTTCTCATTTTCCTCCATCATTTGTTTGAACTGTTCATCAGTTTGTTGTTTTCTCTTTGCTTTTTTTGAACCCATTGGTCTTGAAGATTAATTAAAAGTGCTTCTTCAGTATTCATATTAAGATCAATTGAACTCATACCCGGGGATGGCGATGAAAACGATGGAGATGACATAACATCACGGTTCTTCTTGGAACAAAGTGGGTGTATTAGTGTTCTTGTTTGCAAATTTCTCAATACCTTGAAGGATAGGCCTGATGTGATTGAATCTGAATCCTCTCGGGTATTTGGGATCTTGTGCTAACAACATCTTCGCTTGGTTTAGCTGATTAATTATTGACAAGAGAAAAATATAAATAATATAGTAAGTACGGTCGTTATTCTCTTTTTGTCTTCGTTTCAGCAACCTCAGTCGTTATTCTAGTGACCCTATAACTCTAGATTGTTGACGCTTGTAAATTGAACCACAAAAAGAGATGTACCTTTGACATACCTTAATACCCTCTTGGCTTCTTGGTAGTGTTTTGTGAGGGGTGCTGACATGTAATGTGAGACGTAAGAACTTGCAAACATCAAATCTGATCTTGATGCAAAAAGATACAACAAGCCACTAACGATGCTTCAAACCTTTGTCGGTCACCATATTCTTCATCTTCCTCAACATCCTTGCCATGTCATGTGGTGTAAGTGGAGTACTCACACTTTTGTGTTCTTTCATACAAAACTTCTCAAAAAGTTTGCAAGGATATTTTTCTTGTGATAGAAAAATTTCATGATCAACTTGAATTATTTCCATACCAAGAAAATAATTTATGAAACTCAAATCTGTCATCTCAAACTCCATCTCTTCCTTGAACTTCTCAATGACATGAGAATTGTTTGATGTGATCCTCCCAAGGAATCGACACTTTCGAGGGGTAAAACAAAAGCAAGGATAGATGGATAGAAAAATGGATCGAATGGTCGCACAGGAGATGCGGAATAGCTCCTGGTATACCTCAATGCCTCCTAGGATATGACACACCTAGACAAGACAAGGTTTGATTCTTTCGGATATGACACACCGAAGCAGAATCGAGTTTGATCGTTGGATATTACACACCAAACAATCGAAAAGTTCTAAAAGAACTAAAGAGAATCACTCTCAAGGTTTGAAAATAAAAAGTTGGATGATCCGAAAATGAGTACAAGAAAAGAGTTTTAAAGAAAGATGGAGTAATGAAAAAGCTATAATTAATTCATAGAAAATTAAGAAAACATTAACTAATTTTGAATATCTATTGAAGACTCCCATGCCAACTCCTCCACTCCCTTGGCCGATTTTAATCAGATAATTATTGAGCTAGGCTGATTTAATATCTTCTTTGGGCTTGAGACTTCAGAAAATAAATCCAAAAATTATTAGACTTGGACCTGGACCAAACTTGTTTAACTCTTGTGGACTAAGATGGATTAGAGTGACCCATTTGCCTCATTAAAACCTTTATTTGGAAAACCCATTGGGACAAAACCAAAAGCTAGGAAAAAAAGTACAAACGAATCACCCGTTTATTAGTCCACTCAAGCAACCAAGACGGTTTGAATTTCCATGTTCTCGAACTGAGCTTTAGTAGGTTGAACTTGAGTGAGTAATGCGGTGATGGCGTTCTGAAACTCTTTAGCTCTCGATCTTGTCATTGGTCCACTTGGTACGGCCAAAGCATCCTCGGTTTCAAGCTGCTTTTGTGAGCTATCCATGATCACATCATCCCCTCCCTCTTGAAAAGGATTTGTCCTCAAATCTGGAACATCTGCAACAAAAGGGATTAAGTCAGCAACGTTAAAGCTTGAACTCACATTGTACTTACCTTGGAGATCGAGTTGGTAAGCATTATCGTTGATCCTCTTTGTGACTCGGAATGGACCGTCAATCCTAGGCATCAACTTAGACTTCCTCTCAGCCGGAAATCTCTCCTTCCTTAGATGAATCCAAACGTGGTCTCCCTCTTCAAAGATCATCTTGCGCCTGCCCTTGTTAGCTTGTTTGGCGTACAACTTTGTTTTCTCCTCGATGTTGTGCTTTGCTTTCTCATGAATCTGTTTAACAAGTTCAGCTTTCTTTTTCCCATCCAAGCTTGCTCTTTCACTCAAAGGCAATGAGGTTAGATCCAAAGGAGATAAAGGATTAAAGCCGTAAACAATTTCAAAAGGAGAAAACTTGGTGCCGGAATGCATTGATCGATTATAAGTAAACTCAACATGTGGTAAGCATTCTTCCCAAGTTTTCAAGTTTTTTTTAATCAAGGCACGCAGCAAGGTTGACAAAGTTCTATTAACTACTTCAGTTTGACCGTCGGATTGAGGATGACAAGTAGTTGAGAACAGCAACTTAGTACCTAGCTTAGACCAAAGCGTCTTCCAAAAATAACTCAAGAATTTCGTGTCCCTATCACTGACTATATTCCTAGGCATTCTATGCAAACGAACTATTTCTTTAAAGAACAAATCAGCAATATGAGAAGCATCGTCAGTTTTATGACAAGCAAGAAAATGTGCCATTTTAGAGAACCTATCGACAACAACAAAGATTGAATCTTTTCTAGTCCTAGTTCTAGGTAATCCAAGCACAAAATCCATAGAAATGTCAGACCAAGGCTGATCAGGAATAGGCAAGGGCGTGTACATACCTTGGGACTGTACCTTTGATTTGGCTTGTTTGCACGTGACACATCGCCCACAAATTCTTTCGACGTCTCTCTTTATTTGCGGCCAGTAGAAGTGTTCTTGCATCACTTTTAAAGTTTTGGAGATCCCAAAATGCCCATCAAGCCTCCTCCATGTGCTTCCCTAACTAACAAATCTCTCACGGAACAATTAGGCACACATAACCGATTTTCATAGAAAAGAAATCTGTCATGCCTAAAATATTTCCCAAAAGCAAACTTATCACACGACTTAAAAATCTCTTGAAAATTAGAATCAGCTTGATAAAGATCTTTAAGGTGTTCAAATCCCAAAAGTTTAGCATCCAAAGTAGAAATCAAGGCGTACCTTCGAGATAAGGCATCAGCAACTATATTTTTGTTACCTTGTTTGTACTTGATCACATAGGGAAATATTTCGATGAATTTTACCCACCTAGCATGCCTCTTAAATGCTTCAAAGACTCGTGGTCAGTATGAATGACAAACTCCTTCGGCCAGAGGTAGTGCTGCCATGTTTGCAATGCTCTGACAAGCGCGTACAACTCCTTGTCGTAGGTTGGATAGTTCAATGTAGCTCGTCCAAGCTTCTCACTGAAAAAGGCAATTGGCTTCTCCTCTTGCATCAAGACAGCTCCAATACCTACACCAGATGCATCACACTCTATTTCAAAAATTTTAAGAAAATTCGGTAAACATAAAAGTGGAGCATTGGTGAGTTTATCCTTTAATACTTGGAACGCTTCTTCTTGTGCCTCTTCCCATTTAAATCCGACATTTTTCTTGATCACTTCAGTGAGAGGAGCAGCTATGGTACTGAAGTCCTTCACAAATCTCCGATAGAATCCCGCAAGTCCATGGAAACTTCTCACTTCTCCTACTGTTTTCGGACTGGGCCATTCTCGGACAGCTCGAACCTTTTATTCATCCACTTTGATGCCATCTGCACTTAGGACAAAACCTAGAAACACAAGGTTATCCGTACAAAAAGGGCATTTCTTTAGATTAGCATAAAGTTCCTCTTTCGTAAGTACCATCAAAACCGCTTCTAGATGATTAACATGCTCTTCTAAATTTTTGCTGTAAACTAAGATATCATCAAAGTAAACAACAACAAAAACTCCAATGAAGCTCCTTAAAACATGATTCATCAATCTCATGAAAGTACTTGGTGCGTTGGTTAATCCAAATGGCATAACTAACCATTCATACAAGCCATGTTTCGTTTTAAACGCAGTTTTCCATTCGTCACCCTCTTTCATCCTAATTTGATGGTATCCACTTTTAAGATCAATTTTCGAAAATATGCTAGAACCGTGCAGCTCATCTAACATATCTTCTAAACGAGGAATAGGGTGGCGATACTTTACAGTGATATTGTTGATGGCTCGACAATCAATGCACATCCTCCAAGTCCCATCCTTCTTCAGAACAAGCAGCACCGGCACCGCACAATGACTCATGCTCTCTCGGATGTATCCTTTGTCCATCAGCTCACTCACTTGCTTCTGAAGCTCCTTAGTCTCCACCGGATTGGTTCTGTAAGCTGGCCTGTTGGGAAGTGAAGCTCCCAGCACAAAATCGATCTGGTGTTAAATCCCACGGATAGGTGGCAATCCCATAGGATTTTCCTCCGGAAAGACATCTTCAAAATCCTGCAAAATAGAATTGATTTTACTCGGCAATTTTGGTACGGGGTTAGTAAGGTTCAGCAAGGCTTCTTTGTAAACAAATAAAAGAATGGGTTGTTTAGAGAACAGAGCTCTCTTAACCACATTAGACCTCACAAAGAAATTTGAATGCCTCACGGGTTTACTCTCACAAGCCTTTTTCTTGGTTTTTCTCAAACTCTCATTTTTATTTTGAGGTGGCGTGTTTGGGGGTTCACTCACAATGGTTTTTCCTTGTTGTTGCAGCTGAAGTTGGTCTAAATGAACCTCTTGTGGTGCCAAAGGAGCAAGTATCGTCTTTCGGCCATTGAACTCAAAAGAGTAACGATTAGTAAAACCGTCATGTAAGACCCTTCTATCGAACTGCCATGGTCTTCCAAGTAATATATGGCCGGCCTCCATAGGTAAAACATCACATAAAATTTTGTCCTCATACTTGCCTATGGTTAAAGGAACCAATACTTGGCGGCTCACGGTCATGTCACCAGCATCATTAAGCCATTGAAGCTTAAAAGGTTTCGGATGCTTCTTAACTTCCAGCCCTAACTTCTTCACCATTGTTTCACTAGCCACATTAGTACAGCTCCCACCATCAATAATAAGGCTGCAGACCTTACCCTGTACCAAACATCTCGTGTGAAACAAGTTTTCCCGCTGCTCTTGGACAGTGTCTTTGACGTGAACGCTCAAGGAACGTCTTGTTACCAATAATTCTCCGGTGGCTGGTAACTCTATGTCTTCCTCGGTTCCGCTTTCATTTTCAAGCTTTTCCTCCTCAGTTTCAATCTCGCCATTATCCAATAGAATCATAGTTCTCTTGTTGGTGCACTCGTTGGCGTAGTGTCCTCTCCCTTGACACTTGAAACACTTAACGTCCCGATTTCTAGACGACGTAGCTACAGCCTTACGCTTGGCATCTTCAGCAATGGCGTAGGGCTTAGGATCCGATTTTGGCCTGGTAACGGTTCTATCCTCTCGGCTGTAACTCATCCTAGTGTTAGCCGCCCCAGCTCCATAGGACAGTCTAGAAGTACCTCTCCTATTAATTTGCTGTTCAACCAACACAGCCTTATGGAGCATTTCTTCCAAATCTTTATAAGTTTGAAGCTCCATTCTATCTTGAATATCACGAGCTAAACCACTCAAATACCTGGCCATTGTCGCCTCAGCATCTTTTTCTATATCGGCCTTAAGCATTAGAGACTCCATCTCTTGATAATAATCCTCCACACTCTTACTTCCTTGAGTTAGACACCTATGCTTTTGATGCAACTCCCGATGATAGTGGCTTGGAACAAATCTTTTTCTCATCAGATTTTTCAACTCTTCCCAAGTGACTACGGGCGGTTCTTGGTTACGTCTTCGACTCGTCACAATCTGATCCCACCAATTAATTGCATAATCAAAAAACTCTGTTGCCGCTACTTGAACTTTCTTTTGCTTCGGATAATTTTGACAATCAAACACAAGCTCAATTTTTTTCTCCCACTCCAAGTAGACATCCGGTTCATTTTTTCCATGAAATGGTGGTATCTTCAACTTAAGTCCACCGATATTGTCTTCATTTCGACCCCTAGCTTCTCTTACTCGTCTCGGCCTTCTTTCACTTTGATTAGAAGCTTGGCTGCCTCTGCTGTAATAATTCAAGTCATCCCCATCAGCTTCTTCTTGAGGTCGTGCTCTTCTTCTTCTAGCAGCAGTATTCGGGAATAATCCTTGATTAACAGACTCTTGAATTGTATCGATCCTTGCATTGACTGCACCCATCGCTTCCCTCACCATCCGCCTCATTTCTACCACTAAGGTCTGCATGTCCAGAGTGTTATTTCTTCTTCTTTGAGCTCGGTTGGTGTTCTCAACTTCTTCGCTGGAATGACTAGACATTTTGTTTTTTTTTTTGTTTTTCCTGCACACTTAAAAAATGTTAGTAATAAAAAGTCGATCCTCACAAGTGTTTCTCTCCTTTTTATTCACTCAATCACTCAACACTCAAGAAGTCCTCTCTCAGCGATTTTCTCAATGGTTCGTATCGAACAAAACCCGATCAAGTCAAATGAACAATTCCGACAACACAAGACGAATCAATTGAATTCGAAATAGAAAGAAAATTTTATTTAGTGAATTTTTTTTTTTTTTTTTTTAACTGAAAACAGATCAATTGATCAGAAAAACTTTAGAAATAAATTTAGAAAATAATTTCCCCCTTAAACTAACTTAATTTCGGACTGATATATATATATATATATATATATATATTTTTTTTCTTTTTTTTTTTATTCTTTCTTTTGGTCCGATCAACTTCTTTTTTTTTTTTTTTTTTTTTTAACAACCAAGAATTTAAACTATAACTAAATAGAGATCAAAAAGAAAATGAAATAAAAATTTGGCTAATCCCCAAGATAGGATCCGATCAACAAGACCAAAGGAAAAGAAAGAAAATAAAAGTTTAGGATAAAAAGATGATAGATTCGAATACCGATCCCGAAAGTGTGCTCTGATACCACTTGATATGATCCTCCCAAGGAATCGACACTTTCGAGGGGTAAAACAAAAGCAAGGGTAGATGGATAGAAAAATGGATCGAATGGTCGCACAGGAGATGCGGAATAGCTCATGATATACCTCAATGCCTCCTAGGATATGACACACCTAGACAAGACAAGGTTTGATTATTTCGGATATGACACACCGAAGCAGAATCGAGTTTGATCGTTGGATATTACACACCAAACAATCGAAAAGTTCTAAAAGAACTAAAGAGAATCACTCTTAAGGTTTGAAAATAAAAAGTTGGATGATCCAAAAATGAGTACAAGAAAAGAATTTTAAAGAAAGATGGAGTAAAGAAAAAGCTATAATTAATTCATAGAAAATTAAGAAAACATTAACTAATTTTGAATATCTCTTGAAGACTCCCATGCCAACTACTCCACTCCCTTGGCCGATTTTAATCAGATAATTATTGAGCTGGGCTGATTTAATATCTTCTTTGGGCTTGAGACTTCAGAAAATAAATCCAAAAATTATTAGACTTGGACCTGGACCAAACTTGTTTAACTCTTGTGGACTAAGATGGATTAGAGTGACCCATATGCCTCATTAAAACCTTCCTTTGGAAAACCCATTGGGACAACACCAAAGACTAGGAAAAAGAGTACAAACGAATCACCCGTTTATTAGTCCACTCAAGCAACCAAGACGCTTTGATTTTCCATGTTCTCAAACTGAGCTTTAGTCGGTTGAACTTGAGTGAGTAATGCGGTGATGGCGTTCTGAAACTCTTTAGCTCTCGATCTTGTCATTGGTCCACTTAGTACGGCCAAAGCATCCTCGGTTTCAAGCTGCTTCTGTGAGCTATCCATGATCACATCATTGTTGCCGGTAATTATTACGTCATCTATGTTCAAACTCACAATCAAAAGATCTTTGTCTTTTTATCATATACAGAGGTGCATAATATATTTTCCATTGAAATCCATTTAGGAGAAAATATGAATCAATTCTCCCATACCAAGCCAGACGAGCTTGCTTTAAGCACTATAATGCTTTTTGCAACCTTAGAACTTTTTCTTCTTCACCTTCGACTTTGAATCCAGGTGCTTGTGCGACCTAGATCTCCTCTTTAAGTTCTCCATTGAGAAACGTCGACTTAACATCCATTTGGTAAAGTGTCCACTTCATTTGGGCGGCGAGAGCAAGAACGGCTTGTATTGTATCATTTTTTGAAACCTTTGCAAGCGTTTCAAGATAATAAACACCATATTCTTGAGAGCACCCTTTTGCAACTAACCTTACTTTTTACTTGTTGGGATTTCCATATGCATCTATCTTGATATAATATATCCACTTCACACTGATGATAGTCGTCTTATCCGGCTTCTCTACAAGTAGCCATGTTTCATTCTTCTCTATCATCTTAACTTCCTCACCCATGGCATCTCTTCATTCTTTGATCTCTGAAGCTTCATCTAATATATGTGGTTCCTCCGACACAATAAAATACGCTTCATGTACTTGAGTCATTTCTTCAAACTCCATCACCTTTGGTGCTATTTGCAAAATCATGTACTTTCTTGGTGCTTGAGAGGAATTCTTTTCTTCTACATTTTCACCACCGTCGCCTAGTTGAAAGTGAATAGAGCGTGAAGTTCCTTAAATTTTCTCCATTTTTGGGGCTTAATTTTTGATGAGCAAGAAAAAACTCCTTTTGACTTCTTCTTGTCCCAATCCCACTTTTTTCGTTCCTCAAATGCCATGTCTCTAGATAATCTCTACCTTCTCATTATTTAAAATGAAAACTTTGTAGCCCTTTGATTGGCTACCATAACCAATGAAAGTCCATATTTGGCCTTCACATCTTATACTATTCACTTCTTTCTCCTGCCTTATTTTTTGAATTGTCCTTCTCCTACCTTCTTCTCCTTATTTCCCTTTTTTTCTTCAAAAATCTCATCAGAGGCTGAGTCTTCATCAGATATATCATTATCATACTCACAACTAATGTCATCATCAGTGTTGTTGTTCTTTATCTTTCACGAGGAAGTCCTTGGTTTTTTTCACTTTCTCAGAGACAACCTCTGATGAATATGAAGGCTTTTTCCGATCTGAGTGGTCTGATGCAGTAGTGTTCTTGCGTGTTCTCATGGCCTTTGGTACCTAGACATTTTTCATCCTTTGGAACCTCACACTCATGCGTGAAGCCACTGCTATAATTTTTTCACCACCATCCCCCAATTTTCCATTTGTCTCGGTAGGTTTTGGGGTCTGCCTCTCATCCTCTGGTTTCATACCAGATCTAGCTATAGATTTGCATTTAGCTGAAGTATGTATTTCTGTTTCTTTTACGGCATAACATCATCCACCTTTCCTTTTCCGAATGACTTACTTTTGGTTTTCTTCATGTCAACTGATAAAGGATTGCCATCTGAGCTCTCATTTAGCATCTTCTTTCTCTAGGGAGATCTCATCAGCCTCAGCATCATCATCTTCTTCAATCAACTCCCACTTTTCCTTCTTCATATCTAAGTTTCTAGATAATCAACAACATATTCTTGAGAGTACCATTTCGCAACATCATATTGATTGAAGAAAATGAAGACGTTGAGGCTGATGAGATCTCTGTGGAGGAAAGACTTGCTAATAAGAACTCAGATGGAACACCTGAACCGGTTGACAAGAATAAAACTAAAAGAAAATCATCCATAAAAAAGGTGGATGAAGTTATGCCGAAAAAGAAACAGAAGATAGAAAATTCATCTAAAGACAAATCCAGAGCTAGATCTAATAGGAATCAGAGGTAGAGAGGCAGACCCCAAAGCCTAACGAGACAAATGGTGAATTGGGAATGTTGGTGGAATTTTTTTAGCAGCAGCCTAATGTATGAGTGTGCAATTCCAAAAGATGGAAAATGGCCAGATACCGAAGGCCGTGAGAACAAGCAAGAACACTATTGTATCAGACAACTCAAAACGAAAGAGGTCTTCATCTTCATCAGAGGTTATCTATGAGAAAGTGAAAAAACCGAGGACTTCCTCAAGAAAGATGAAGAACAACTCTAATGATGAAGTTAGTAGTGATTATGATGAGGATACATATGATAAATACTCAAAGTCTCTGATGAGATTTTTGAAGAAAACAAAGGGAAAAAAGGAGAAAGAGGTAGGAGAAGGACAGTTCAGAAAATGAGGCAGGAGAAGGAAGTGAAGAATATTTGATGTGAAGGCCAAATGTGGAATTTTCATTTGTTATATAGTAGCCAATAGATAGGCTACATAGTTTTCTTTTTAAATAATGATGGAAATGGCTAGGTACCAAAGGTCGTGACAATAAGAAAGAACACTAGTACATCATGTTTTTCAGCTCTAACACCATGTTGAAAACTATTGTTCCTAGAACAGGGTAAAAGAGTTGAAAAACAGAGCAACTATCAAAATCTAGTTGATTGTATCAACACAATTTTTCTTTATATAAAACAAAAACAAATTCTTAATCTGAAACTCTATGTTTTACAATACAACAATAACATCTTAATTAGATTTGAAATTGTACGAAAGTTAAGAGTTGTAACACTTCTTTCTTGTGACTCTTACAATAAAACTACCCTTAGACAAGTCAAGACTCTTATATACATAATACTTGACATACATTTTTAATTATTACTAAAATCAATTATCGACTAACATAATCATCACGAGTAAAATACAAAATTAGACAACAACAATAGTCATCAAGATTATAATACAGAATCAAAAACACCATGGAAAAGATTCTGAGGTTTGGACACATGAAACAGTTTATGAAAGCAAGTTATATAATTTATGGAGATGAAAGTTTAAGATTACATTTTCTTCTACTCCTTTTTTTTGTTCCATCTTCAGATTATACATCTAATCATGACAAAAATATTATAGTGTACTTCAGTAGAAGGAGACAGAACCAAAATCAAACAATAATTGATGTAGCTAGCATTTACATGTTGACAAATTCTGTTAAAGGAAGATCTATCAGCCTAGAAGAGAACTTAGAGAATGACTTTGGTTATTGAAAACTTGTCCTTGATTACGTTTGAGCTACAATAGAAACACGCATGGGTTATAGTATATATCTTGAACCTTAACATGAACATTCATGTTGCCCCGAAACTAAGATTGAATTGTATATTATTCCAGACCAAGCAATCGATCTATATTTCACACTACACTCATCTTTGAGTTTTTTTTTTGTTTTGATAAAGGGTTTCCAGATAGTTTTTAGAATCAAGCATATATATTAAAGAACAAAATTGGAAATTAGAAAAAACGAATCTCAATATGAGACGCAAAATTAAAACAAAATAAAAAAGAAAAACATGTACCTTGAAAGAGAGAATTGTAAAAGATTTTCAAAGTGATTTAGGGTTTTTGAAAGAAGAATAATCATAAGAAAATGAAGGGATATCATCGAGAATCTTAATTTCTTGTATTGCAGGCAGAGAAAATCCTTACAATGGAATCAACTCCATAATCTTCACAGAAAATAGATTACATGATTTAGATTCTAGCAAAACGCTTGAAGTGTTGTAGAATAAATACCTGAGAACATGAAATGCTCTTTGTATTGTCTATTTTGTAACAATTTGTAGCAATTCCACTGATATTTCTGCATAGTCAATCATAAAGTTTAAACAATCTGTTTCTATAAAGAAAGTAAAAGAAAGATTTTTTAATGTCTAAAACATATTTTTCTAAACCTGATTTTTGTCGTGCTTCTTCTAAGAGAGGAGGCGAGGAAAATCTAAGCTAATGTGAAAACCCTAGAACCACTACTTTTTATAAATTTATAAAAAGGTTGTGGAAATTTCTAGGGCTTCTTTATTTTAATCATTATCAATAAGAATTAGAAGAATATTTTATTTTTATTTAGCAAAGATATGGATCAAAATATTAAGCAAAATTACTTAAACATATTGTAGATGGGCTTAGTTTGTAAGATATGATTTTGGGTGTTGATAAAGTTAAGCTTAGTTAAAATATAATGTAGATGGGCTTGCTTAAAATACAAACCCAAGACGATTAAGCTAAATCATAGGAGAATATTCTTTTTTGTCGTCTATTATATCATTAGAGATAATTCATCTAATCCTATTATGATGATATGACTACTTGCTGTATATGTGATTATGATGAACAATCTTCTCCAAATGATTTCATGAAGCAAATTCTCCTCAACAAGCGGTTATGCATATATGACATCCCTATAATGGAAAAGCTCTCTCCACAACACTTGGATCTATGACTGACGGTTTTGCATGTACGGCATTCCTATGATGGACATACTCTCTCCGCAACACACGAGACCACGACATACGACTCTATCTCCAGCACTCTGGAACCTCTGAAAAGCTTTGTATCCACTAATCTATAAGAAACTGCGTTATCTAGGAATCGAACCCCAGACCTGGTGTAAAAGCCTTTAAACCCTTAACCAATGGGCTATTCCCTTCCAATTTGAAGAAGAATTTAGCCTCAGAGAGTTCATTCCCTTCCAATTTACTTTTCAGGTATTATATATATAGATGTAAGAATCTATTAACAATCTTTTTTTTATTAAAGTGCATCTTGCCATGAAGACACAACACATTAAAAAAATTACTTAGGATATCAGAGGCATATTAAGCATCATACACATTTGGAATATGGGCATAAAATTGAGTTCCAAGTTTTGAATCATGTACTTAAATATCATTCTTCTGTTAATTGGGATGCATCATTTCACATTTAACCAAGAAAGATTACAAAATTTACCAATTGAAGTAGCATCTATCCCATTTTCTCTACAAAAATCAGACCCATTAGAGCTTTCGGTATCTACTTTATACATACAAAGACATACCATGATCACTACAAGAACCATTGATCTAATATCTCAAAATGGTCAACAATAAAAGCTGAAAATGGTAGTCTGTAAGTAGAAACTGATGTCACTATAAGTTTTGCAAACCTACTTTGCATCAATGTGTTTTGTTTCTTCGTCAAGTAACAATAGACTGATTGATGTATTTACGGAAGTTGATATGCTTTAGCTTCTTCCTTTTATCCCACTGATGTTAACCACGAAACTGCCCAATATCATGGCCAACAAGAGGACTTAACCTATCATGTAAAATGATTGCAAACTCTTTAGCATTAACTTCTGCAAAAAATCCACAGTCTACAGAGAAAAAAAAGAGGAACAAAACAACAAAAGGGTTTGTTATCTTTTCTTCTGCAATCTGCAAATTAAGACAAGAACACATACTTGTTATGAAGAATCATAGGAAACTTCTTACATGGTTTACATAGAATATATATGAGAATATTTCATTTTAATCATTAGAGATAATATAAAATTTTAACAAATATGAAGATCCAAATTTTGGATATTTAAATAAATAAATGCATGTGGGAAGTACATGTGTTAAATAAGACGAATCAAAACAAAACATGTGGCCAAAAATTATTTTAAAAGGCCTGAAACCCAAACTTTGCACCACATGATGACACATCGCCAATTCACTTGTCAAATTATTATTATTATATATATATATATTACTAAAGAGCTACATACAAAATACTCTCTCTCCTTATTATTTGTATGTCTGATCCTTTTCAATATTACACATTTTCCATTATGGTCTAATTTTCAATACATTAGTAAACTAATATCTAACTAGGATTTAACCCACAATAACTTTTTGTATTCTAAATTTAGTGATGTTTTTTTAAATCTCGTTTTGCGATAAATGTGAAACATAAGTATAATATCAAATTTTTTGTAAAATAAATATATGAATTAAACTATTATTAATATTTTTGATTTGAGGCCGATGATGAAATATTTTTCAATTAATCTAAAACGTTATTATGGAAAATATGATAATTTGTTTAAGGAAAAATATATTAATTGAAGGATCTTGCTATGTATACGATTTTGATTTTAAATTTCAGTAGTCAGTGGATCTCTTTTGACCCAATTGTGGTTTAGATGATTTTATTAATCTCATTCCCACTCTTAAGAGTGTGTATTGAACCGAACATTTGATGTGATTTGTGTTTTAATAAAACTTTATACGATTTAGATGATTTTCCATGAATTTAAGATAAATTAAAATTCTCTGCAACCCCACCTAAAATCATGAGATTTGGGTGTTTGTATTTTTAAGTAAGAATATTCTCTTCGCTCAAAAATATATATATATTCTCTAAAATCTCCGAAGTCATTAAAATCTCAATACTTAAAATATTTCGAATAACAGTGTATTTTAAAGATGGTGTCTCCACCAATAGATTTGTCTGCTTTATAGACATATTTGCAAGAATTCGTGAGAATCAAAGATTTGTTCTCTTTCTTTTCTATCTCTTTTCTTTTGTGAAATCTGAATTCTAAGGCACATAAGTTAGACGGAGTGATAGAGTTTATCTGCATAATATTCCTTACATAAACATTATACTCTCGGTTTGGATTTTTGAACTGATTTAATTTATATCAGATGGCTAAAAAGCTACAGTGTATTTGAAAGATTTTTTTAAATCACTTATTCAGTAACATATTAAGAGACATTTACAAATTATATATCCAATAACATTGGATTCTAAAATTGGTTTTATTATTCATGTTTTTCAATAGCATATGATATGTCATTGAAACTCAAATCACAGCAAATATTCAGCTCAATACAATAAATTCAAAAAATATATTTTGCATGACATCTTTAATATTTTCTACACATTCAAAATTTGAAAATGTTATTCGGGATATGATTGTATTTAGATTTAAATATGATCAAGGGTAGATATTCAATAGAGTTTACCTCCTACTATCGTGGGATTACATCTATCTCTAATGCTGTATATATATGTTGTATTCGATTAATGTGAATATCACAAAGAGTATCTTGAAATGAGATGGTATCAGAGCCTACAATTCTCTAAACACACGTTTTTTATCCTTTTTCTGATTTTGACCCTCTCTATTCTATTTCCTTATCTGATATTTTGCTTGTTTGACTCTCAAACATGAGTGATAACGAATCTGAGGTTGCTGCATTTTTACATGCTACCTCTGCTGATAAATTGATTTCACCTTACTATTTGCACCCATCGGATAAGACCGGGCAAGTAAAAACTCTGATTCTCTTGAACGGATCTACCTATGAACGTTGGGTGAAGTTGATGACAAATTTTCTTTGCACCAAATGCAAACTAGGGTTCATTAATGGTATTCTTAAATGATCTTCCAATGATTTTGAGGATGCATAAAACTGGGACATGGTCAATTCAATGATCATTGCATGGATCTATAACAGCGTGGAGGTAAAGCTGTGACCCTCAATATCTTTGATTGATAGCACTAAAGCTATATGGCAAGTCTACAGAGGTGTTTCTCTTTTTGCGATGATACTCGAACTCATCACCTTTATGCTGATATTGCGATATGTATGCAAGATGGGGATACGGTGGAGAGTTTCCTTGGAAGACTCAATGTTATGTGGGACAACTTGGCCGATTTAGAGAAGGGATTCACATGTTGTTTTAATGATGAAGAGTGTGATTCTATGGTGAAGTATGAGAAGATTTATGAGAAAATTCAAGTTCATTAATTTCTCATGGGATTGGACAACTCATGATTTGGGACAGCTCGCTCAAATATTTTGAGTAGACTAACCTCGTTGACATTGGAGACTGTCTACTCCCAAATAATTCAAGAAGAAAGACATCTTAACGTGATGAGAGGGACAGAAGACAAAGTTCCTCTGGGTTGATTCTCAACATCTACACAATCAGCACCCTCTCCACAACATCATGATATGATTGTATTTATATTTAGATATGATCAAGGGTAGATATTTGATAGAGTTTAGCTCCTACAATCGTGGGATTGCATCTATCTCTAATGGGGAAAATGGCCAATTTCAACATGAGCTATCGGCCTGATGCATTTTTATACACAAACTAAAGTGCCGTGCTAAATTATACTTGAACTAATTCTAAATTCAAAAATCATACTTGAACTTTAATTTTTGAGCCAAAATCAATATTGACGTAAACAGAGTTAGTCAACCGTTAAATGTTGCTGAGTCAGCAGACACGTGGTTGCTTATGTGTGAAATTGCCCAAAACGATGTCGTTTTAATATTTTTGAGAAAATACAAATTTTCACAAAACGACATCGATCTTAAAAGGAGAGTAGAATTTATATTGCTGAATCTTTTAAAAAAATTCATATATTAAGAGAAGAGTAAATATTACAAATAGACAAGAGTCATAGAGTCTTAAAAGGAGAATACAACAAAAACCATATTTTCTCCATGCTTTCTAAACCAATGCTTCCTAAAGGGTAGCTATATCTTCCTTCATGCTTCCTAAAAATTAATGCTTCTTCCTTGAAAAAAATTTCCTTCTTTAAAAATCATATTCTTCTCTTCTTCCCTAATACATTGAAAACATAACAAAAGAGAAAACTCACCAATATCGCTAAACTGAAAACTCACCAAAAGATAGTCACCAAAAGCATCAAAACTGAAAACTGACCTTTGAATAAACTAATTTTAAGTTGCTTGACTTGGACCTTCATCTTGTGCTGTGTTGTTGGACTCATATCAACTAGTTTAACCCATCTACCGGCTTCACACATCTTCTTAAAACTCAAACTTCCATTAGACAAAATCTTCCATTCATTACTGTCTTCAAATGGCATCTTATATACCACATAACCTGGCCATATAATTTCTCACCAAACTCATTCCCCATCGATATGATGAAATCATCGGGTTTACATGAAACTACTTTCACTTCACCATCAATATAACCCAAGTCTCCTTCATGACTCTTCATCCAGTACCCACCAAAGTACACATTGAACATCACATTACCATCATAACTGTAATCAGCAAAAAAGAATTCATTAAACCAAGTTTGATTCTCTCTCAGACATTACATCAAACATTTGGTGTGCAATAAGTAATCAAAGTCTCTATTCGTGTAAAATTTAAATCTCAAGCAATCATGGAACAAAGAGTAACAATAAAAGAATTGACAGTAATAATCAGTACCACGTTTTCACCAAATGTTAAGTAAAAAGACCATATAATGTTCTTCTTTACAGTTCAATGTTTAATATTCAGTCACTTTAGACTCTTTGATGACATTATAAAAAAATTACAATTACCTCATTTTCGCAATCAAAATCATATAACAAAGATGAAGCCTTGATTCTCCAATTTTCCTAATTATAATCCATCAGTGACGAAGAAGAAGGCAGAGAATGAAGAATGGAGAAGAAGAAGGCGGAGAACGAAGAATGGAGAAGAAGAAGAAAGGAAAGCCCTAATTTCTGATTTTTTCCCCAAATAAAAAATGACGTGAAAATTTGTATTCTCTCAAAAATATTAAAACGACGTCGTTTTAGAAAATTTCACACATAAGCAACCACGTGTCTGCTGACTCAACAATATTTAACGGTTGACTAACGTTGTTTACGTCAATGGTAATTTTGGCTCAATAATTAAAGTTCAAGTATGATTTTTGAATTTAGAATTAGTTTAAGTATAATTTAGAACGGCACTTTAGTTCGTGTATGAAAATGCACCAGGCCGATAGTTCATGTTGAAATCGGCATTTTTCATAAATATGTTGTATTCGATTGATGTGAATAATACAGAGAGTATCTTGTATTGACAAATGTTATTTTCTATTAATAAAAAGATGAATGGTTTGACCGAGTAAAACAAAAAAAAGGTAAACCTTCTCTATATACTAAAAGATAAACAATGTTATGGACGTGGCAAACCCACCATTTTTTCTCAACATTTCTGATTTAATTAATTCAATTTTTTTCAAAAATTTATTCCATTACCCAAACACTTCAAATCAACTTAATTTTCTTATTATGTTAGTCTTATACCATCATCCAAACAATAACTGTTAATTATTCCATTTTTTTGTAATGTGAAATTTATTAAACAACAAAAAAATATTTACATAATTCTGGGTAGTAGCTGATTAATTGTATCCGCTAAATGTAAAGAAACTGAGCATGAGAAGCTAGAGTTACATAATGTGATCTCAAAGAAAACCACCACTACAAGAATATTGAGTATCCTTAGCGCCCGAATAACGTTATCTAACAATATGATAGCGGTGTAGAAAGCGCTCTATCATCGACCGTCATAATAGGTCCGGGACTTCAGATAACGGTGATTACTGGCTGAGACCCAACGGAGAAGGAGTGCTTGTTGGCAACCATCCGTGCGGAAGTGAAGCGAAGAGACATGGTTTCAGATTTGTTTGTCTATGGTGTGAGCAAGCTGAAGGGGAGATGAGGTGTCCCATTATGTCTCCTACCATTTCGTTCTCGCCAAATGTGGTAGATAGTAGAATGGAAGGCCAGTCTTGCCAAAAGGAAGTCATTCAATGATAATTGATGTCTGGTAAGGGATCTGAGAGTAATACCCCAATCGGGATTCACCTTATTACCCAAGAGCTTCACTACAAGAGTGATCCAAACTGTATAGGAGTAAGGACAAGCGAAGAAGAGATGATCTCTTGTTTCGTTTGGCTCCTCACATAAGATGCATGGTTGAGTAGTCCCCCAATTCTTAGTTTAGTCTTCCGTAGCTAACTTGTTGAACACAATGAGCCATGTGATGAAAGCAAGTCGTAAAATTGATTGAGCAAACCAGACTACCTTGTGCCACTGAACGATAGGCCTGCTGTTTCGAATCTGATCCCACATTTTAGTAGAAGAGAAACATGCTTTATAATCGTCTGGTCCATGTTTCAAAAGAAATAGATCCGGACCAGCCTCAGAATGTGGAGGAGGTGTAGCTCTGATGCAGCTGAAAATTTCCTGTAGTTGCAGCCCTTGAGGTGGACTAAATTTCTAGCCTTGCTCGTTTACAACTTGAGAAATCTTAGCTGTACTCGGCACTCCTAGTTTACATGTTTTGAGATCTCCTACAATGTTAGTCAAAGGAGACCAATGTAGCCAATTGTCAAACCAAAAATAAGTGGATTTTCCGTCATTTATTTCAGCCCGAAAGAAACTCATTGCCAAAGGTCTTCAGTTCAAGTGTTTTTTTCCAAATCCAAGAACCTCTAGAACCATCACGAGTATCCCAAAAAGAAGAATTTCGTAACAAGTAGGTCCTAGTCAAGCAACCCACAGCGAACCTGAATTTTGAAGAAGCCGCCATATGAGGCTGAGTGAGAAAATTTTAGAAGTGTCAAGTAACATACGGATGCCAAAACCACCTTCCCTTTTAGGCCTACAAAAATCATCTCAAACAATCTTTTTCTTAGTAGTGACATGAGGAGAACCAAACCAAAAAAACGTTGCACACATGCTATCGATGGTGTTGAAACATCTCTTGGGTAATCAGAAAACAGAACATCAAAACTTCATGCTACTCTTAATGACCGTTTGACTAAGCTGTAACCGCCTAGTTACTAGACCATGATAAGAGGGGAGAGCATACTTTTTCAATTAGGGGCTCATAATCCAGTCTCGTCATAGTCTTTGTAGAGAGATAAGGTGAGAGAGTCTCTTGTTTGAGAGACTATGATCTCTAGTTTAGAGACTCATATAACATGTGTCACTTTATTATTAGTCTAATTATTTTAACAAATTTAAATTTAATTAAATAATTAAATTTTAATTCAAATTATCATTATTTTATTGTTTAGATATCCATGAGGGTATGTAACTAATGAAGATGCTCTTACTAGACCAAGATAAGAGGCGAGAGCGTATTTTGTCAATTAGGGGCTCATAATCCAGTCTTGTCATAGTCTTTGTATACATATTTCCGATAGACGACGTATTTCCGATAGACATGAAAATTGGCGATTCCGTCAGAAATCCGTCGGAAATTTTCCGACG